>JAOXYD010099798.1:0-11764 GCA_028565735.1 Pinacopodium congolense | reverse complement strand
TCTATCATGAACAGTAAAAAGGGGTAAAGTAACCTTGTATTGATTTTTTTCTAAATGTAAATCTTCTTCTTCTGCATATGATTAATAAAATGTTATTTACCTAATTTTAGTTTAATTGGTTAGTTAAGTAAACTCAAGATCAATTAAGTTAGAATGAGATCCTAGCTTACTAAGAAATTATGTGATAGTTTCTCGGATTAATAGTGATGGTTATTAGTTTGTTTAAAATAGTGTGATCAACCAAATTTTATTAAAAGTCCTTAATTATTTGGTTTTTAGAGCATAAAACTAATACTCGTTCCTGTATTTAATTCAGTTGTCGAATATGAGTACCAGCTTGTCTCTTAGGAGCATCTTATAAGCAAACAAGTTGATTAGACCCAACTTTTTAAACTGGTTTCATAACTTGAAAATTGTTCTCAAATAAGAGAAGAAGCTTTATGTTCTTAACACTCTAATTCCACCTCGGCCTTATTCTGATGCAGCTGATGATATTTGAGAGATGTATAATCTTCATGTAGATGATGATGAGCAAGCAACATGTGTAATATTGGCTAGTATGTCTCATGAAATTTAAAGATAACATGAATGCAAGATCTATGATATTGCACCTTCAAGAGTTGTTTGATGCACAAAGTAGGTTGGATAGGTTTGAGACTTCTCAAGCACTGTATCGATACAGGATGACACTTAGATCTTCGGTAGAAACTCACGTACTAAAGATGATTGGATATATTGACAAATTAGCCCAATTAGGTTATGTCATGAATCATGAGTTGAACATTTATCTGGTGCTTTCGTCTCTCGCTCCAAACTTTCATCTGTTCATCATGAACTTCAACATGAATGAGAAGGAAGTGACATTAGCTGAGCTGCTAAATATGCTTAAGATAACATAAGGATGCCTTGAGAAGGAATCTGCTTCTTTTATGGTTGTTGACTCTTCAAAGAAAAGGAGTAAGAATCCCAAAAAGAACAAGTGAAAAAAGCAAACGATCAAGGCTGAAGTAGCAAAGGCCACTGGAGGTGTTAAGACAAAGAATGATAAGGGCATCTATTTCTATTGTGGGATCGATGGACACTAGAAGAGAAACTGCAAAGAGTACCTTGCTAGCTTGAAGGACAAGAAGCAAAAGGTTGCTTCATCTTCATGTATGTTTATAATTGAAGTCAATCTTTCTACTTCTGCTTCTCAGTTTTGGGTATTAGATATTGGATGTGGATCTCACATTTGTAATAAAGTGCAGGTACTGATAAACAGTAGAGCATTTAAGAAAGGTAAAGTGGACTTACGAGTCGAGAATAGAACAAGAGTTGCTGTATTAGCTATAGGAACTTGTAGTTTAGCTTTGCCTTCTGGACTTATTCTTGAACTAGATAATTGTTATTTTGTTCTATTTATTACAAGAAATATCATTTCTATTCCTTGTTTAAACATTAAGAATAAAAGTTGTTCTATTTATAAAGATGATGTTTATTATGGTTCTTGTACACTTACAAATAGTTTAAATGAATTAGATCTTCAAAAGCCAATCTTAAACATAAATAGCAAGAAAAGAAAATTAAGTAACCAAAATCTATTTTACTTATGGCACTGTAGGTTAGGTCATACTAACGAAATGAGAATCACTAAGTTACATAAAGAAAGTACTTAGATCCTTTTGATTATGAATTATATGAAACTTGTGAGTCTTGTTTATTGGGTAAAAGGATCAAACTGGCCTTTATTGGAAAGGGACAACGTGTTAGTGAGTTATTGGAGCTTATACATTCAAATGTATGTAGCCTTATGATAACTCAAGCGAGAGGTGGATATACTTATTTCATTACGTTTACAGATAATTATTCAAGATATGGTTATGTGTATTTAATGAAACATAAGTTTGAATCATTTGAAAAGTTGAAACAATTTAGACTTTAGGTAGAGAAATAAACTGGTAAGAATATTAAGATACTTAGATCTAATCGAGGCAGTGAGTACTTAGACCGCGAATTTCTGGGTTACATAAAGGATAATATATTTTTCTCATAATAAACTCCACTAGAGACTCCACAACATAATGGAGTGTCTGAAAGGAGAAATTGTACTCTATTACCTTTTGGGGTTATGCCCTTAAAACTGCTACTTATCTTCTAAACAGAGTTCCATCTAAATCGATTGACAAGATGCCATATGAGACGTGGACTGGTAATATACCAAAGTTGTCACATTTAAAGGTTTGGGGATGTGATGCTTATGTGAAGCATGCAATTTCTAATAAACTTCAAGCTAAGTCAGATAAATGCAAGTTTGTGAGATATCCAAAAAAGAGTATTGGGTATCAATTCTATCATCCTCTTAAGAAAAAGGTATTTGTCTCGAGACATGCTACATTCCTAGAAAAAGAATTTGTTCTTAAGGAAATTAGTGGGAGTGAGGTAAATCTTGAAGAAGTTCAAGAACCACAAAATTACATCCAAGTGGAGCAAGAACTATAGGTTGATTCATTAGATGTACAACCGGTAGGTCAAGAGTCACATAGTCCGCGATGCATTATTATTATACATCGTCCTCTTATTAAATTAGATCTACACATAGAAAAGGGAAGTGATGATATATTGCTTATTGATGATGAGTCTACGAGCTTTAAGAAAGTAATGTCAAACATTGATTCTTTAAAATGGCATGAAACCATGAAATCCGAAATGGAATCCATGTATACTAACCAAGTATGAACTTTGGTAGATGTACCTGAAGGTATTGTACCTATTGGGCGTAAATGAGTTTTTAAGAGAAAAATCGACAAGGATGGCAATATGCACACGTACAAAGTCAGGCTAATGACCAAAGGATATAGACAAAAGTAAGGAGTTGACTTTGATGAAACCTTTTTTCCAGTAGCAATGTTTAAATCCATTAAGATCTTATTGGCCATTATTGCATACAATGATTATAAGATTTGGAAAATGGATGCCAAAATGACATTTCTCAATAAGAACTTTCAAGAGTATGTGTATATGACATAACCTAAAGGTTTTGAATCCAAGAAATCTCCTAATCAAGTATGTAAGTTGCAAAAGTCTATTTATGGACTTAAGTAAGCGTCACGGAGTTGGAACATCCATTTTGATGAGACAATCAAAGGATTTGATTTTATAAAAATTGTAGATGAGTCATGTGTGTACAAGAAGGTTAGTAGGAGTGCAGCTATTTTCTTCGTGTTTTATATAAAACACATATTACTTATAGGAAATGATATAACAATGCTCTAATTAGTAAAGATTTGGTTGTCTAAGAACTTTTCTATGAAAGACATGGGAGAAGTGGCCTATATTCTGGGAATGTCACTGGATGACTGTCAAAAACATCCTAAAGTACTTAAAAAGGACTAAAGATATTTTTCTGATCTATTGAAGAGCTGAACTGAGAGTTCAGGGTTATTCAAATGCAGGGTTCTAGTTAAATCATAATGATAGCATATTATAGTCAGGGTACATATTTACTCTTAATGGTGGTGTGGTTAGTTGGAAGAGTTCCAAACAACCAACCATTGTAGATTCTACTACTAAAGCTAAGTATATTACAGTTTCTAAAGCAATAAAGAAAGCAGTTTGGATCAAGAAGTTCATCACTGAACTTGGAGTGGTTCATACCATTGTTGATCCTATAGTATTGTACTATGACAACAATGGTGCTATTGCTCAGGTGAAGGAACCAAGTTCTCATTAGCGATCTAAGTATGTACTCAAGAAGTTTCACTTTATTAGGGAGATAGTGGAGTGGAAGGACATCAAGATAGCGCGAGTACCCATTGATGAGAATCTAGTTGATCCTTTCACTAAGCCATTGTATCAGAAGAAACATGATAGGCGTATGGATGGCTTTGGTATTAGATACATAGGTGATTGGTTTTAGTGCGAGTGGAAGATTGTTAGTTTATGCCTTTACAGCCAATCTTTTGGCTATAATTACAAGTGTGACATTTTGATTTTCTAAATTAATAAAAGGCATCCTTTATCTTTATGTGTTTTATTAATTATATTTAATAATTAATTGTAAAGATAAAATCTCTGGAATAATTACTATACAATTAGAAATTATAATGAGATTATAATTATGAGATTCAAATTAAATTGACTATATTATTCCTAAATTGTTCCTAATCATAGTTTCATCAAGACGAGGTATTGATGAAGTGGTTAAACTAGTACGCATTATGTTTCTTTTTTATAAAGAAAGTAATCGATCTCATAGATTAAAGTATGTAGAAACTTAAATAAATGTGTGGATGCTTATTAGAGAATAAGTTCACTAAACTGACCCGATCTTGAGGATCCCAAATGAAACATTACTTGTGTTTCTGTGGATTTTCTCATTATGATGGTTGTATAATTAATCCTTAGACTTGAAATTACCAAAGTTATCTCTTATAGGAATTATTATGTTTTGATACAATTTATGATTTGCTTTATAAAGTAGGTCAATCGATAGTACTTAGATGTAGTATGAACTATATGGAGATAGTTATGTGAATCAATATAGGATTCGTCACTCTAGAGTAATTAGAGAGAATGTTTTGTTGTTCTTGATTATTGATGATTTGGAAATTCTCTGGCCAGAGTGAATTGAAATTTGAAAAGGAGTTTTAATATATCAATTATAAATAATTTACTCATTAGTAAGAACGAACATGATTAGATTTTATAGAGTAGACACTGATTCCGTGCTTTAAATCTAATTGGAACATTGTATGACAAAAGGATTAAATTATACACTATAACCATGCATAGACAGATTGGTCAAACCACTTTGACATTCCTAATATTTTGGTGATCATGATATGTTACTAGACGTCAATCTTGATTTATGATCACAAATTTTTTAATTAGAGAATTTAAAATAAATTAAAGGAGTTTTAATTTATCTAATTTAATTATGAATTATAATTATAATTTATGATCATTGCCAATTTATTAGGAACCTAATAAGTTATACATCTAAGTTTATTAGAAGAGAATAAAAATTAATTAAGTTGGACTTAATTGTAAAGTTTAAGAAACTTTATGTTTAAATATAAGATATTTGATTCAGTTAAAATCAAATTATAATTATAATTAGAGTCATACTTTAATTATGATTTGTATTTAATTTTAATTTTGAAATTAGGAAAAATATGATTTTTCTACTATAAAGGGACGGCAACCCTAGGGTTGATAACATAATTCTGCTTTCCTTTCAAAAGAGTTTTGAGTTCTCTCCCACTAACTTGTAGATACCATTAGAGGTCAGGCACATGAACAACTGTGGTTATGATACAAGAAGAATTCTTTGCAACAGCAAATCCTTTATTCAGGTTTGTCTATAATTTTATTTTTCAGTTCAAGTTAAATTTGTTAAATTGATCCTGTGTAGGAAACCTTAAATTTTTCTGCTATGATATTGATTTGATCGGTATAGATTCCCAACAGTTTTCATATTAGTTAAAAATTCTTAAAAGCAAATTCCCTTTTGAATCTTTTAATTCTTTTTTTTTTGTAAAATTGTATTAGGATATTAAACATTGTTCTTTTTGTGATAATGCAAGATTTTTTTTTACCTATGTAGTATATACCATTTGATAAGTTTTTCAAAGATTTTAATTAATATATCGAGATGGACGTTAATTTATAATTTTTTGTAAGGTTATAATCATTTCAAATGCAATATGAAAGTGGATGGACTATACAGGTGTCCAAGTAAAGATTACTATACCAAATTTATGTAGAATAACGGTAAATACAAATGAAGAGAACTTCAAGTGTACATATATCTTTAGCTAAACAACGTACATTGTTTTATTGAGATATATGGGATCTTCTACAGAACTTCTTCTATGTATGTTAGTATTTGACCACGTTTAATAAGTTCTAGTTTAAAATTGTGAAAATAGAATCCATGCCTATTTTTGGGATCATGATTCTATATGTTGATGCTCAGACCAATTTGATCAACATTTATTGGGCTGATGCCAGAGAGGTTCCCATGATACCTAACTTTAAAAAATAGATTAGATAGTATATCATAATTCCATCTACCATTATATCATAAGGAAATCAATCATTAATGTCCAAAAATATATTTCCTTGCTATAAAGGAATGATGGATACCACAATCCATCCTTGAGAAAGAGCTCGAGCTAAATTCTTGCAGCCACTTCAAATTGGATAATCTTTGATGGCAGAAAAGCAAATTCCTTATGTTGATTATAAAGAATTACTTGACACATTTGATTTATCGAAAAAAACTGCCTCTTACCTTTCCCTCAGACAATTTCATAGCCGTCTAAAGAATTGAATGTCAACTTTCCTATTTGAAAATTTTGCCTTTTTGATTTAAGACTTTCTAATACATTTGAATTGAATCTACTAGTTATATCAGCAGAATCTCTGTGTTTCTCAAGCTAAGCTGTCCCTTCTTCCGCAAATTGAGAATTTTACATAATGAGCTTTTGCAAATGTGAGGGACTATTAATGTTAGAGGCCGCATTCACTTTATGCAATTTATCAAGTGGATCTATGACTATTCGAGAAAGGCTAGGATGTGTTTGATTTATTTGAACTTAACGATAAAAGGAATCCTCAGATTTTGACAAACAATTCAATTATACTTGCTCCTTTACAATTCGCTTAGAATGGAAAGCACATTAAACCAAATGTGGATTACGATAACTGAAGTATGTTGGATTAGTTATGGCATAGAATCTTCTTTTATGTGTTTAAATATTTTTATAAATATTCCCTAATTATAAATATATTATTATGTGATTCCTTAATTATACTTGTTTTTATATTATATTCTTTTATATTCTTTTCTAACTTGATATCTGCATCTTATATAAATAGTAAACGTACATTTATGAAAATCAATAAGAAAAACCCTCTATTTAATCTCTGTTTTTAAAAGGCATCAAAGAGCTAATGGGTGATAACAAAATATCAAACTTGGTTTTTAAAAGACCAATTTCTTTTGTCCTAGTTCTTGTTTGTCTTCTCTCATAAACGAAAAATTTCCTTACATTACTGGCTATAAATCATCTTATTATACTTGATTAGCTTTAGAAAAGACATTTAGACCTTTTTCTCAAAATCAATAGTTACAATTGAATATTTAATTCCAAGAATTAAAGAAAAATGATTTATTAGCCTCTTAGTATTTTCAAAAGTGAAATAACTTATAGATGAGATGTCAACAATTGGGCGATCCCTAACAGCATCAAGGTACAATGCCCCATCGTTTAATGAAACTTTTAGAGTGAGTATCATAGTGTCATTATGGCATTTAATCTTTGGCCTATGGTTTCATTTAATAAGTTACACGAGCATTTAATTGCTCATAAGGGCTTACTTCTAAACCAATAAGAAACTCCACTTGCCAACTTTATCTAAAAAAACTCGAATACTTCTTTATTACCAACTCTTAAACATCCACAACAAAACCCTTAATCCACATTATAGCAACCAAAATAAAAAAAGGCATTGTCAAATATATAGGTTGAATAATCACACAATCGATTGGTGCTGTAAGCATTTCAATTATAACTATGATTATCACTTTACCAATAATGAAAAAAAATCCTCTACATAGTCAAATCCACAAGCCAATATTAACTATTCTTACCCTTATGCTCAGCCTATCCCTAATCAATGATTTTCACACCACATCTTAAGCCATCATGTCTTACACTAACCTACCCATTTTAAACCCCATATCTAATATCCCCTTTCTTCATTTATGAGTAGTAGACACCAAAGCCACCTCTTACATAAGAACGACATTTATACATTGCTATTTCCTTAATCCTATGGTGGTAATGATTAGCTTGTTGAAGGTAATGGTCAAGGGCTTGACAGTCACCACACCAATACAATTTTTATTCCTTCTTTCTCTTACTTATTTTCTCTTTCTAATATTCTATATCTTCCTATGTTAGAAAATCATTAGTTTTGCTTTTAAATTTTATAATGAAAATAATGTTTTCTTTGAATTTTAGCCAAATTGTTTTTATGTTCAGGATTAAAAAATTAAAAAGAATTGTTACATGATGTGAATAAAAAGGGTTTATTTGTCTTTTTAGCCTCTATTTCACACCAAACTCAATTGGTTGAAACTATTTCTTTTGAAGATTGGCATTTTCTCTTTAGTCATCCCAATATTAGGACTTTAAATAAAATTTAAAATAAAATCAAAATTTTATCTCTAATAAAAGTAGCATTTTTCAACGTTCATTTGGTCATTTGACAAAATTAGCCAAAATCTTTCTTCTATTTATCAGTAATAAAAGTGTCTATCCTTTTAATATTATCCATTCAAATGTGTAGGGCATGGCCCCTATTTTGTCTACTAATGAATTTTGTTACTTCAATTTATTTATCGATGTTTTTTTCATTTTACCAAGATTTATTTTATGAAAAATAAAAGTGAAGTATATAATATTTTTCTTAATTTTAAAGTACTAGTCATCAAAACACTATTTTCTTACAAAATTAAGGCCTTCCATTTTAATTGAAGTAGTGAATTTTAAAAATTAAACAATTTTTTTACTATAAATGACATTGTTTATCCCATTGCTTTATCCATGAGTAAAATGGAATCGTTGAAACAAAAATTCATCATTTGGTTGATTTTAGGCTAGCTCTTTTAGCTCATATATCTGTTCCTTTTCATTTTTGGCCTTTCGCATTTGATAAGGCCTTTTCTTTAATTAGTGTTCAACCTACTGTAGTTTTAAATAATTGAAGTCATTTCAACGAAATTTTTCATAGTGCATCAAATTTTACTACTATAAAAACTTTCAATTATTATGTTTTTTTTTCACTCATTCATCCATACAATTCTAATAAATTTTCTTTCTTATAAAAAATTGTATTTATTTGGGTCCAGGTCCAACTTAGTCAAGCGTCACTACTCAAATATTGCTTTAGAAAATCTATATTACTCTCTATATTAAATTTATTACTTTAATTTTTCCTTTAAAATTTAGCATGATAATTTGATTTCTAAAATTGAGAATTTGGACAATCTCTGGCTAGAAATTCATATTAACCTAAGTTGCCAAACACTTTAAGTGGCAAAAAGTTATGAACTTAGAATTTGATGCTCATATTTTTAATGAAATTTGGGTTCTTATTCCAAGGCCTCCAAATTGAAAAATTATTGGTGCCAAATGGTTATACAAGATCAAATGTCATTTAAATGGGTCTATTGTAAGATATGGGGCCTATATCATTGTTAAGGCTATTATTAACAAAGTGATATAAACTATACTAAGACATTTAATCCAATGGTCAAAGCAATAACAATTATGCTCCTTTTTGTTATTGTCTATATGAGTAGATAACTTATCATACAGTTAGAGATTTCTAATGCTATCTTATATAGGAACTTATTAGAGGATGTATTCATGAAATAACTGATGTGTTGTGTGAAGTTTTAAATCTTTAAAAAAACCTACTTCTATACTTTATGCATGTGTACCTATCAGTCATGTAGTATATCAACGAGTTGATTATGGTTTCCATCTTTCTATTTATCTAATGAAACCAAATGAGTTATTAAGTAAATTTCTAATTGTACTGAAATTAAGAATGAACCTAAGATCACAAACTAATCCTAAAAAATTTACTTAAAAAAATAAAAATAAAAAAGATTAAGACCTAGATGAGGTATCCCTTTAGAACCTTTATGTGTTCATGCTTTATCTTGATTAAATTCTTAAATTAAATTACTTAGATTATGGAATCCATTAATTGAATTATAATCTCCCTTGAACAATATAATTCATATCTTTTTTAATTAATTAGAATATTTTCTCAATTAAAACTCCAATTGTATTCATTACTTTAATCTATAGATCCTATTATTTTCACTAGGTCTAAATCTAACCCAAGAAACCTATATAGGCCTATCTTTAATACCTTATGCAAACCTCTTTATTCATGCTATGATTTATTCATATAAGTGATTTTTTAATCTAAATTTATGAAATAATGAAATGAAATCACTAGAAAGATCTTAATCCACGTATAATGATAACCATGAGTAAACCTAAGAAAATATGGTCTTTTATTAAATCAAAGCATAAATAACAACCACGTAAGTCTAGGGTTCATCCCATCTAAATCTAAAGAAATTAAATCATATATAAAAATAAATACAACAATGGCTAAAGAAGAACAAAGAATTAAAAAAACTCATTCTTATATGATTTAACTCTTCAATATTCAATCAACCCTTGATGGAATCCTGTTCAATCTTTTTTAATCTAGATTTTGATCTTGATTTCCTTCCTTTGATGGCTCCAATCTTGAGTAAAATTAGCTTTAGAATATGTTTTCTCTCTTGGCTAACTACTCTCATTTTAGGGTCGATAATCTTAAAAAATAACTAAAAACATGCTTGAATATGAGTTGGAACTTGACCATCCTGTGGCTAGAGTCATGATCATAGGATTAGGTATGGGATACAGGGCTGACAAAGTCATGGCCATGAAAATAAGTCCTATGGTTATGAAAACGAGTCCAATGTTCATGACTTTGATCGTGCGACACACTGCCTTTTGTAAAAACTCATCTTTCTCTTAGAAAATTCATGGTCTAGGTTAGGTTATGAAACCTACTATTAAGTCATCTTTCTTTTGTTCTAAAATTCCATGAAACATCTAGCTCTTTCCATGATTAAACATAACTTCCTTGGCTTATAAAAACAATCATCTTTACCTAATTCCATATAAGCAATGTCAAATTCAATAACTGAAACATTTAAGCTTAAAAAGTATGTGAAAGTGACTCAAACCTAAGCTTTAAAAGATCAAAGTCAAACCAAATACATGTATAACTTAAGTCCTATCAAATTCCATCACACTTGAACTGTTACTTGTCTTTAAGTAATTTTTTAAACATCCCTTAAAATAGTTCCAAAAGAAACTGAGAGTTAATTGAGTATAAAAAATGCAAACCAATGCACCTAAATGTAGCTAACATTTCCTAACTTAAATAATACTAGACACCCAAATAATTCCATATAGATTATTACATATATTTAGTGAAAGGTGTTTTTAGAGCATTTAAAATTTGATTTAGAGATTCTCTATCCTTTTAACATGAGGATAAATACCTTGTGATCAATACCCTCGATTATTTAACTAAGATACACTTAGAAATTTGTTTAAGATGTCAACTAACCTTTTAACATATAGATAAACATCTTATCATGAATACTCGTAGTTACTCATCTAAGACACCCTCTCAAATGTCTATTAGCACTACTCATTAATCTCAACCTTTTTATTGGTAAGAAGCTAGTGGAATGGAAAATTTATGTTTATTTATTTAATAATTTTTTTAAACTTTTCAGCATTTATTAAAAAAACACATTTTTTTAACTAACACCTTATGCCAAATTCACATAAAATTCATACAAAATATTATTAGAGATATAATAATGCATATAGGGGTCATTAAGTACATGCAATACACACAAGAATAAAAATAAAAGTTAGGGACTAGAAATCGATTAAGAGCTATTTAATACTAATTATGTTAAGTGTAACAATTGCAGTGAAATACCACAATTAATAACCAAATAACATTCCATTCATTTTAAGTGATATATCTAAAATAATCACTCTAAAAATCACAACAATTAAAGTATGTGTAAGTCCTATGGCACCCAAGAGGGGGGTGAATTGGGTATTAAAAACTTTTTGCAAACTCAAAACTATCAACCTAATTCAATTTGAAAACTAAA
>JAOXYD010099758.1:0-11765 GCA_028565735.1 Pinacopodium congolense | reverse complement strand
TAATCTAAGACTTGAGAAATCAACTTAGGTTGTTGGAAAAATCAATAAACAACACAAATCAATCAATGAATGACCAAGCTTTGATTATTTGTGAGAATTAGAGATCTTAGATTACAAATAAAAAAATTAACGTCTTGAAATTAAAACCCATTGACTAGATTTAAAACATAACCAAACTTTAATCTAAGTTTAATGGAGAAAAGGCATAAGTCTTAACCATAGATCTGTTTTGAATTCGTGAAGGAACTCTAATCTAGCCTTTAAAATTGTTTAAACCTTAATTAATTTATTAATGATATAATCCTTACCTGAATTCCACAATTTGATAATTTTCAGTAATTTAGAAATCGTTTTATAATTCAAAATTACAAGGTTTGAAGCATAGTAGGATAATTTAGTATTTTTTCATCTGTTTAATCAATTAATTTGGTATACTCTAGATAATTGTGATTCGATTGACCTAGTACTTACATCATATAAACTTCCTCACGGGATTGATACTTGGAATCTTAAATATACTCCCCTTTATTACTTGATTCGACTGGTACGCTTACCGAAAAGTTGATCTGGAATCAATTGTTAAATTTTGCATTGAAAGATAGATTAATTTGAACTAATTTTATATGTGACCAACCACAATCAAGTTTTTGGTACCACTTACAGGGAAGTGAATTGTAATATTAGGGATATATCGATGTCAATTAGTCTAGAGTTTGTTTTGTTTGTCTTATTTTCTTTACGGTGATATGTGTTTGTTTGATGTTTCGTTTTCCAGGTTCTTTCTTTGTTTTGTTTTTATTATCATCTTTGTTTGTGTGTTGGGACATCTTTTGGTAGCTTACTTAAGTTATCAAGAAGATATGGACGCAACATAACCATTGATATGATTACTAATGGTATAAGCTTGAAGTTGAAGTTAACTCGACCGATAGTTAGACAAATCAATTTAAATATTTTGATGAAACCTATACCCCTAATTTTGAGCAACACCCTGATTACTATTGGTTTAATCCTTCTTATTTTGAACAACCTTCACATTTTTCTAGTCAACAGTATCCTAAGTGTACAGACAAGTGTACCTCTAGTTGGATGGATCATCTTGATTATTTTTAGCTTAATAAGGTTGCATTCATTTCACATTTAGAAAATCCTTCTTAGCCTGAGCATGAACAAAGAACCATGAGAGATTGTAGAATCAATTAAGGGAATTGATCATGAAAAGTCAATTGAACTAGTAAGTGACAGTTGTGAGTCTGCATCAACTTTCAGTGACACAATTTTTGAAACTGTTGAATGTGAGCATCAATTTCAAGTCGTTGAAAATAAGTTAGATAAAGAGTCCAAGGTAACATTTAAGAGCATAGATTTCATAAGTATTTTGAATTTTGATTCGCGAGTAGAAGTTGAATACTTATAATTTTTATCAAAATACTTTGTTAAGTGTATGACTTATAATTTAGGACCTTTCTGGTTGGTATAGAAACTCTTACAAAATTATATTGTTATTATTTCAAGGATGAAGATGAGAAGTTAGATGTTGGACCTAAGCTTAAGTTGAAAATTCCCTAACATTAATATCCAACTAAAAAATCTTAAAGAAATGTTTGTTGGGAGGTAGCACAACTATAGAAGTGGGATTTTATATGCTTTCAATAAAATATTATACTTTTTACATGCTTTTGGTGTGTTTTCTTTTAGTGTGTTTTTGTACGTTTGTTTTTGTTTCTTGTATGTTTTTTTTTTTGTTACTAGTGCTTTGAGATTTTTTCCTTAATTTTCATATGCCTGTAATTTATATCAACGAAGAGCTTTCACGATCACATATTATTTCTCATTTTATACTTTGTTTGTGATTTATGAACATTATGGACAATGTTCAATTTAAGTATGGCGGAAGGATATATATCTTGAGCACACTTGAGTATTTATTGTCTAATAGTATATCAATTTATCGATTTTTTTTACTAGTCTATAATTTGTGAAAATTTTTTCGATTTTAATGCTTATTATTATCCATGTTTTCTTTTAAATTTAATTATTTTGACAATTTGAAATGTTATATAATTAATTTTGACTATTAAAGACTAAATAATTTTAACCCATTTCATAATTTAGATAACAGATACTTGATGAATATAATGATATTCCATATACAAAATGCAAATTAGTGAGTAGTTTTGTGACTTCTTTAAAACAATTATATCATTAGAATAAATAAATAACATAGTTCATTACATAAGTGATTAAATTTACTTCGCTAATTTCTAATATTATATATATGTATATTTAAAAAATAAAAAAATAAAAAAAAGAAAAAGAAAAAAAAGCAAGCAATATATATATGTGTGTGTGTATAAGGTTGAAGTTATGAGTAGTGCTAATTACTAGTTAGTTGATTCGATGTAGCTTAATTGAGTAACCGAGGGTTATTCATAACAAAAATTGTTCACCTTCATGTCAAAAGATTGAGTTACTTCTCAACTATGTTGAAAATGTTTTTTGAATATTTCAAAAATATTGACTTATTGAAAAGTTATATAATCAATTATTTATATCAATTTACAAATGTATTTTAATCATTTCCTTCTTTTTCAACCTTTAACCAAAATCACAAAAATCAATTCTACATGTAAATATAATGAGTTTGATGAATCAACTTTTTAAACACTTTCACATTATTTATTTAATAATTTAATTAATTAATTAATTAATTAAACATGTGAGCAACTTGGTTGACAAATAATTCAATCTTTTGACGTGAAGGTGAACATTTTGTTGTGAATAACCCCCAGTTACTCAATTGAGTTACATCGAATCAACTAACAATTAGCACCACTCATAATTTAAACCTTATACACACACACATACACACACATATATATATTGCTTTTTTCTCTTTTTCTTGATCTTTTTCTTATGTTTTTTTCTTTCAGTTTCTTTCTTTTTTCTTTTACATACATATATGTATAAGATTAAAAATCAGTGGAGTAAATTCTGCTCACTTATTGAATTAACTAAGTTATTTATTTATTTTAATGATAAAATTATTTTAAAAGAAGTCACAAAATTACTCACTAAGTTGCATTTTATATGTGGAGTATCATTATATTCATCAGGTATCCGTTATCTAAATTATGAAATGAATTAAAAGTATTTAGTCATTAATAGTCAAAATTCATTATATAACATTTCAAATTGTCAAAATAAGTAAGTACAAAAGAAAACATGGACAATAACAAGCATCAAAATCGAAAAATTTGTCACAAAGTATTGATTATTAAAATAAAATTGATAAATTAATATGTTTATCATACAATAAATACTCAAGTGTGCTCAAGATATATATCCTTCCCCCACACTTAAATTGAATATTGTCCTTAATGTTCATAAATCACAAACAAAGCATAAAATATAAGAGAAAGGAAACAAATACACCTGGACGAATATATGATCGTGAAAGATCTCCGTTGATGTAAATTGCATCCATCTGAAAATTAAGGACAATCACTCAAAGCACCAAAAATAAAAACAAACACACTAAAATACACTAAAAGAAAACACACCAAAAGTATGCAAAAAGCAAACTATTTTATTGAAAGCATATGAAATCCTACTTCTATAATTGGTTGCCTCCCAACAAGCGCTTCTTTAAGGTCTTTTAGCTGGATCTTAACTTTATGGAATTTTCAACCTAAACTTAGGTCCAGTACCTAATTTCTCATCCTCATCTTTGAAATAATAATAATCTAATTTTGTAAGGGTTCTTATACCAATCATAAAGGTCCTAAATTCATATTTCATAACCTTAATAAAACATCTTGGTAAAAATTATAAGTATTCAACTTTGCTTGCGAATCAAAAGCTGAAATACCTATGAAATCTATGCTCTCAAATGCTACCTTGGACTCTTCTATCTTATTTTCAATGACCTGGAAATGATGCTTACAGTCAACAATGTCGAAAATTAGGTTATCTAAAGTTGATGTAGATTCATCACTCTCACTTACTAGTTCAAGTGACTCTACATGATCAATTTCCTCGATTGATTCTAAAATTTTCTCCATGGTTCTTTGATCATGCTTAGGCTGAGAAGGATTTTCTAAATGAGAAATGAATACAGCCTTATTAAGTTAACAATAATCAAGATGATCCATTTAACTAGAGGTACACTCATCTATACACTCAGAATATTGTTGACTAGGAAAATATGAAGGTTATTCAAAATATGCTAGGTTAAGCCAAGAGTAATCAGGATAATCCTCAAATTTAGGGGTATAGGTTCCATCAAAATATTTAAATTGATTCGTCCAACTATCGCCCGGTTTAATTTTATCTTTAGGCTCATACTATTGGTAATCATACCAATGGTCTTATTACCTCCACATCTTCTTGATAACTCAAGTAAGCTACTAAAAGATATCCCAACACACAAATAAATATGATAATAAAAATAAAACAAAGAAACAAACTAAAAAAAGAAGCATAAAAAAAACACAGGATACAAGAAAGAAAATAATATAAACAAAATAAAATCCAGACTAATTGACACCGATATATCCTTAATATTACAATTCACTTCCCTAACAATGATAGAAAAAACTTGATTACAGTTGACCACATACAAAATTAGTTCAAATTAATCTACCTTTCAACCCCCAATTTAACAATTAATTCGAAACCAACGTTTTGGTAAGCGTATCGATCGAATTAAGTAATAAAATGAGAATAAAGACTCTGAGTAACCATCCTATGAGTAGGTTTATATGATGTAAGTACTAGGTCAATTAAATTACAATTATCTATAAAATTCCAAATTAATTGATTAAAAAGATGAAAAAAAAACTAAACTATCATGCTATACTTCAAACCTTGCAATTTTGAATTATAAAATGATTTTTAAATTGTTGAAAATTATCAAATTATGGAATTCAGTTAAGGATTAGGTGATTAATGAATTAATTAAGTTTTGAACAAATTTAAAGGCTGGATTAGAGTTCCTTTACGAATTCAAGATAAAGTTATGGTTAAGATTTATACCTTTTCTCCATTAAACTTAGTTTAAAGTTTGGTTATGCTTTAAATCTAGTCAATAGGCTTTAATTTTAAGAAGTTGATTTTTAGATTTGCAGTTTCAAATCTCTAACTCTAACAAATAATCAAAGTTTGATTATTCGTTGATTGATTTGTGATGTTTATTGATTTTTCCAACAACCTAAGTTGATTTCTTAAGTCTTAGATTATCTTTCGTTCTCATATATAGTGATTAGCTCAAAATCAAAACTTTAAGACCTTCAATAAACAAAATCAAACCTTAATACATCCCTTCAAACTCTCTTAAAACATTAAAACACGAACCTAAGCTAGAAAATGGATTTAGCCACACATGATCGATCATCAAAGCATAAGAAACATACATCTTAAGCCATGTACTTTGATAGATTCGAAATTATAAGATGAAATAATTAGTTTAGAAGTTACAAAACAAGTTTAGAAAGCTCTTTGACAAGTTTTGAACTCCTCAACATGATCTGGACTGCAATACAACTTTATATTCAACAAGATCTTGCAGAAAATTAAAGAACATTCAAGAATATGATCATAAAAACATGACTTTGATTAATCCAAAAAACAAAGAAAATACAGCATTAATCTGAGTTTATAAACCCCCTACGATGGTTTAGAAATAAAGATATATGTTTTAGCAACATTCTCCAATAAATAGCAACCCAAAACTCACAATATAACTTGAATTACAAGCTAAGAAACTCTAAGAAAAAACTAAGAGATAAGGAAGATCAATTCTCTCTCTCTAAATTTCATATATGAATTCTTATTATTAAATCATGTTTTTTTTGTTGTTTTTCTATTTTGAAAACTCCTCCAGCCTTCCATTTGCACTTGCAAATAAAAAGAACACTCCAAAACTGCAATTTTAGATATTTGAGGTTGATATTTTTGACTAGTCACAACTTGGCTTCTCTAGGTACTGTTCATCAACGACACCCTGTTCTTCATCAATGGCACTCTGGGAGCCTGCTGTTGTAAGTTGACTTTCAATTTGACTTTTGATAAAATTTTCATCTTTTTACTCCAATCTCCATCTTTAAGCCATATCCTACAAAACAAACATAAGAACACATAAATTGAACATTTAAGCACTAAAATAGATTTAACATCAAATGACAACAAAAAATATTATAAATTTAACCCCTAACGGCGCCCCTCTCCTCTCCTCCTACCCATGCATCTTCTTTACATCTGCTCATCTCTGTCCCTAGGTTCGCCTCATCACTATTTTTGTGCTACCATAGCTCCCATTTGGGCTAATGCCATCCTCTCGTAGTCTTGTTCTCGAGTTGTCGTCTCCTTCACGCAAATCGCTTACCTCTTTGTAAGATAACGAAGGTCGGGCCTCTCCCTAGTGCCATCTAATGAAGGTTGCATCTTTTTACCAACACTCTGGTCGCGTCTCCATTGCCAAACACAGGTAGTGTCTCGCTAGTAGGGGTAGAGGTTGAAGCGCCTGCTAGCTGCTGGAGGAGGTGTGAGCAGGAGAAGGAAGAAATGTGAGCAAGTGAAGGCAGAGGCGGAAGCAGTGGGAGGAGAAGCCATAGGCATCGGCGCGAGCAAGCGTAGGGGGCAGCGAAAACAAGGGCGAGGGTAGGGGCAGGGGCTGAGGTGGGACAAATAAAAATTAATATTTTAATAATAAGAATATTATTATTTTAATAATCTTTCTAATTATTAAATATTTTATTTAATAAAATTGAAATATTTAATTTAATATAAATTATATTAAAATAATTTTAATTTTAATATTAACATATATTACAATAGCAATAATACGCATAATAATACAATACAAAAAATAACAACCCAAAACAAAAGATAAAAACAGAACACAGAAACTAAAAATAACAACTAAAAACCAAAAACAGTAGTTGAATCAAATGAGTCCTTAAGGATTTATTTGATAGTTTATTAAATTATAAAGACCTAATTGATAGTTTATCAAACCACAAGGTCCTAAATTATTTTAAATACAATTAGTGAATTATTTTAATAATTAAAATAAAATTGTAATAATTAAAAAATATGTGTTGTAAATAATGTATACTTTTAATAAATTATTAAATTAAATTTCAAATAAAAAAATATCTTTTACAAATTTAATATCTATGATTATTCATATATTTGAGAGTAACAAAAACAAATTTATTGTATAAATAATATAATCATAATTATTTTAATTTGATAATTTTTTATGTTGATAATAGTTTGATTTAAGTATGAAATTCTTCCTCTTTTGACCTCTGCTTAATGTGCTGCGTCCTATCACAGTCTTTGTCTTTTCTGTGTTTTCTCAATAATCTCTTATTGGCTTTCTTGTGGATGGTTGACCCATTCCCCCCTTTGGCCCCTGAGGGCAGTTCTTCTAGTTTTACGTTAGGCAGTGGCCCTTCTACTCTTGCCACTCCAGGGTCTGTGCCTAGCTCTACCCCTTGGACGCGAAAATCTTTGAAGCAAGTCATAGTTGACGAAGGCTCGTCTCAGATTGAGCTTCACTTCTGTTTGCCTTCCCAGATGATTGGAAAAGTGGTTGCCTCCCCTCCTTTTGATGTTTTGCAGGAAGGTGCCAAGAATTGGAACTCCTTGTTAATTGGTGTATTCCTTGGCAAGAGTTTATCTTATCTAGTTATGCATAAGTGGGCCTTGATCCAACGAAACAAGGTAGGTCTCTCGAAAGTTTTGATTAATAAAAAGGGCATGTTCTTGTTCAAATTTCACTCCCCTGAACATGTTGCTAAGGTGTTGGAGCTTGGTCCATGTCATATTAATAGTGTGCCAATCTTTCTTCAAAAGTGGAAACCAAGCATTCGAATGGAAAACTTACAAACGAAAATGGTACCTATATGGATCAACATTCATAAAACACCTTTGAAGTGTTGGACCACATCGGGTTTAAGTCATCTTGCTAACTACGTTGGTTTGCCAGTATGTATAGATGAATTTATTGCTAATATGAGAAAGGTAGGTTATGCCCATGTTTGTGTTATTGTAGACATTCAGTAACCACTTCTAGAGTACATTTATGTCAACATTTTGGATGCTTCAAAAGGCATTTTTGAAGAACAGATTGCAATCTCATACTCTTGGAAACATAAGCCCCCAGTTGTTTAGAAGCCTACAGGTAGAACCTTTCTCACTGGAGGCTTTGATGAATTGCTCCAAAGGCAAGCCCTAATGCAGTCCCGTCTGAACTTCCACCTCAATGTGAGGATTCAGTTACCAATGGCATGATAATTATTGAGAATCCTTTTACTCATGTTCAGTCGTGTGAGCATTCGTTTACAACTTATCTTTAGCCCTTGACCTCCCAACTAGCAAAATCTGTTAATTTGCTTGGCATGCCAGCTCTTTAGCAGCTTTCTACTCATGTCCAGTCATGTGAATTTAATCCCCTGTTCAACTTCAGACCTTGAACTCCCCATAAGCTGTTCCTCCTTAACAACCAACCTCTACTCTGGGTGGGGATCTTCCAGTTACTTTAGTAACAGGAGTGGTAAACTGCAAACCAGCTTCTAAACTTCGGGCTGCCGAAAGGGGTCCTCTCTGTTTACGAGTGATAGTGGAAATGATTATGCAAGTCAATATAAAGAAGGTCTTAGTCCCTTTGACTTTGTCGAAGCCTCTTCTAATGGTATCAATCAATCTAGTCCAATCTTTAGTAGTCTGTCTTACTCTCATGTCCAGAATGTTGATTGTGTGACTATTGTTGTCAAGAAAAAATCCAAGCATAGGAAGAAGACCTCCCTTTCCCTACAGGTATCTTAATGTCAATTGTCACTTGGAATGTTCTAGGGCCTAATGAGCCCTCAGAACAATTAGTTCTGTTAGATTTCATTAGATTACATAAGCCTAGTTTTATTGGCTTGCTTGAAACCAAGTTGCCTGCAGATAGAATTACCAAGCACTCTTTTTTGTCTAACCACCGGAAATTGATAACCAATCATCAAGCGCACCGATTTAATCGTATCTTAGTGTCTTATGAGTCTTTTTACTATAAAGTTTCTACTTTATTTTGTTCTGATCAAGCTATTCATCTGGCCATTACTCCGAAGATAGTACCTCATCTTTCTTTTCAAATTACATTTGTTTGTGCTTGTAATTATAAGTTTTAAAGAGCCAGTCTATGGAGATGGCTCAAGCAGATTAGTAATGGCATCACTGAACCCTAGATTATTGCAGGGGACTTCAATAATACTTTGTATTCCTATAAAGTTAAAATTATAACCAACGTTTCTTGTCCTTCTAATGACTTTATTAATTGTGTCCATTGTATAAGAGTTGCAGACCTTAAAACGGAGGGAGAGTTGTTCACTTAGACCAATAAATGAAAAGCCACCTCTTTCATTAGAAAGAAGCTTGATCAAACTCTTGTCAATCATCACTGGCTCTTTAAGTTTCTAGGCAGTCGAGCATCAGCCCTTCCTCATCTTATATCTGACCACTCTCTGATTCTGATTCAAGATTTGCTTACCCCTTAGCGCCTTGTCGTCCCCTTCCATTTCAACAATTTTCTATCTAAGGTTAATAGTTTTCAAGAGGCTGTTAAGAAAGGTTTAGCAATCGCAGTCCATGGTGTTAAAATGTTTCAGTTATTTAAGAAGTTATAGGCCATCAAATTCGAGATACCAATTTTGATGATATCAAGTTGTAGTTTTTGCTCGAGACCATCTTATCAGCGTCCAAGCTGCCCTTAACTTATAACCAGGAGATACTCGTTTGATGCTCAATAAGTAGCAGGCTCTCAATCATTATATCAAGGCCCTTGATAGTCATTATAATGTGATTAAGCAAAGGTCAAGGGCACAGTGGATGAACGATGAAGATAGGAACACTAAGTTCTTTTACGCTAAAGTTTTAGCCAGAAAGAACTTCAACAGAATTACCTCCCTTAAGCGGGAAGATGGCACCATAACTCAGACTCAGGAGGACGTTCTGTGTGAAGCAATGCAGTACTTTAGCAACCTTTTCAAGAAGCCATCTAATAGACATGGTTTTCCTCCTCCCCTAACTTGCAACCTCTATTCCACTCTCAGCTGAGCAATCGGGATCAGGAACTAAACATAAAACCAGTCACCTTAGCAGATGTCAAATCAGCATTATTTGCTCTCACACTAAATAAAGCCCTAGGACCCTATGACTTTAATGCCTTTTTCTTTCAAGAGCCCTGGAATGCCATTCATAAAGCCTTCACATATGCAGTATTGGAATTTTTCAGGTCTAGTCAGATGCTTAAACAGGTTAATTCAACCTTTATCACCTGAATTCATAAGGTGGTTGTCTCTCACTCAATGTCTGATTTTTTACGCCTTCTCCTACTGCAATATTATATATAAAGTCATTTATAAGATTTTGGATTCTTAGCTCAAAGCTGTTATAGGTCCCTTTATTGACTACACCCAAGGTGCTTATATTCCGAGTTGTTGTCTCATTGGAGATAATATCTTGCTTGCTTAGGAGTTATTTAAAAATTATACTTGGAAGCACTCTAAGAGTGATTGTGCGGTTAAATTTGATTTTTCTAAGGCTTACGACTCTATTGACTGGTCTTTTATTCTCCAAACACTTCAAGCTCATAGCTGTCCATATTGGATAAAACAGTGCATTACTATTGTTTCTTATCGTGTTCTTATTAATGGCCAGCCTTCTGATCTCATTCATAGTGCTCGGGGTATTCGTCATGGATATGCTCTTTTCCCTTGTTTTTTTGTTTTAGTAATGGAAGCTCTAAGTTGAATTTTTTGACACTTTGTCTCTCAAGAAAGCAACTTCAAATACCATTCCAAGTGTAAGAGTCTTGGCCTTTGCAATTTGTCTTTTGCTGATGATTTGATTATGTTTTCCAAGGATGATTCTACCTCTCTGAGCTGTCTCACCCTCAACACTTTCACTACCATCTCTGGTCTTGATATTAATAAAAGTAAAAGTTGCATTTTTTACTGCTCAATAAGCTAGTCGTAGATCTAATTGGCTTGCTACCATCACTGGAATTTCACTAGGTCAGCTTCCTTTCTCTTATCTTGGCATTCCAATATCTCATCATCGACCCATGAAATCGGATTTTCAGTAGTTCGTGGAAAGGATTCACTATTGGCTTAAAATTTGGTGCAACAATTATCTTTTTTTAGTTAGTAGGGTTCAAATTATCAAGTCAGTCATTAGTAGTGTGTAGGTTTATTGGGCTTCGCACATCTTTTTTTCTTGTCTAGATAATCAAATATGTTGATCAAATGCTTAAGCATTTTTTGTAGGCTGGAGACACCTCTAAAAGAGGCATGGCTAATCTCAAATGGAGTTAGGTGTGTTATTGTAATAGCCCGTTTTCCATCTTGAGGATTAGATCTTTAGTTTGTCATTGAAAATTCGTAAATTTGCATTTCATTCACATACATATCATTAGCATAGACACATGAATTATGATTATGTACACATTATAAAGATAGCATACGCATTCAATTGATTCATTCCAGGATATGAAAAGTTTAAACTGCTTATGATGTGAATTGTGACATGTTTATGCCTTGCATTTTGGTTTAATTGATTATAAGTAGTCAATTTGGAATTAATTTATATAACTGGAAAATTGAGGGATGATAATGCACAATGGGTCTAGGAAAAATGCCAAGTGGTAAGATAAATTGATACATGAAAATTAGGATGATTAAGCTTATAATTGAGTGACATTTGGCATTGATCAT
>JAOXYD010099747.1:0-11765 GCA_028565735.1 Pinacopodium congolense | reverse complement strand
CTCTCTCTCTCTCTCTCTCTCTCTCTCTCTCTCTCTCTCTCTCTCTCTCTCGGTAATAATAATAATACACTTTTGACTATTTATCTTGTATTGCTACATTTTCCTAAAGAGAAAAACTAGGTGCTCAACCCTTTTGGTGGCCTTCCATGACTACCAAAAGAAAAATATGTAATTTTATAAATAACTGAGGGTAAAAGATAAATGTAATAATGATAAAATTATAAAATTATAAATGTATGGAGGGTAAAAAAGTAAATGTGATAAAGGTAAAATTGTAAATTTATAAATGCGTTGAGGGTAAAAATGTAAATGTACATTAAAAATTTTATATACCCTTAAATAAAGAAAAAGTATGAGAAAAACAAAGGAAAAAAAGGCATTTTATTTAAAAAGTTATGGGTTTCACGTGAGACTCATAGTTGGTTGTAGGAAGCCAACACCAGGTGTTGGTTTTCGAGTCAACTTCTTTCTTAAACCTTGTTCTCCGTGTTATAAGTTTTATGTTTGTGACTTAGAATGCTTACCCCATACTTTATGGAACTGGTAGCCTTGTTTTATTTGCAACTAAAAACAAAATTTGTTTTTTTAAAATGTCAAATAAAAATAGTTGTCAAATCTTTGTTAAGGGGGATGTTGGGTAATTTTGATTTTAAAACTGTTAAGTTAAGAATATTCTTTCCTTTTTAGTTTTATTTTTGAGACATGTAGGCTAACGGTTCCAATGTAATAGAGCAAAAGAACAATTGATGTCATGTGGTTAGTTTATGAAAGTATAAATACTATTACTTTGAAGAAATGGGATTATAGGCGTGTTAAACATATTATCATACTTGTCTATGAAGGATAGATGTTCATTAACATGTGATTTGGTAAGGATTAGGAAATGCGGTAGTTAAATAATTACTTATGATTATTAAAGAAAAATGTTTGATTTTAATAATAATTAGACCTTTTAAATTTAAAAAAACAAATGAACAAATAGAAGATTATGCTAATAATAATAACAATAAATAAGAATGATGAGTTTAAAGTGTCAGGGTGCAACAAACAAGGTGCAGATAGAGATGAGTCATTCCTAAGAGATGTGGAGAACATGATT
The DNA here is from genome assembly GCA_028565735.1 of Pinacopodium congolense. NCBI lineage: Eukaryota > Viridiplantae > Streptophyta > Magnoliopsida > Malpighiales > Erythroxylaceae > Pinacopodium > Pinacopodium congolense. The sequence goes on along the minus strand of JAOXYD010099747.1, from coordinate 10,666 downwards.
GAGTGAAGCCAAAGGTCATGCCAATTGTTTAAGCTTTTGCATCGATTTAAATGGGCCTAATTAATCTCATCACTTTTAGACACGAACATTGTGACAAAATAACAAAATTTGTAGCATAACTTTAAATTTCATATTTTAACTGTTTCATAGAAAAATAAAAAAACAATGTCATAATCTAGGAAAATAATTGCAATATAAATGATATTCTTTCTATTTCATTAAGTAGATAATATTTATTCATGTTAATTAGTGCAAAAATAAAATTTCAGACCGTTATTAATTTATGTTCTATTAACATGGATAAAACATGTAGTTTATAAATATTTTCTTACTTACAACTCGAAGCATTAATCTCCTACAAATTACGAATTCTCAAAAAATGAAAATGAAGAAGAAATCAGGATTCACATATACCACAAGTTTGTAACTTGATTTAATTCATAATAAATTGGATTTACTAAACATAATTCAAATAATAAAAAGTTGAGTTCTCCTGCAAATCACTATGATAATTTAACTTGAAACAATAAATGGGTAAAAATTAACAAATTTTAAATAAACTTGGTTTACTTTTTCCATATAATCATCCCTTTCTTTCAAACCCGTCAACTACAGTTATCTAATCATATAATCTTTAATAGTATTAACAGATCTAATAAAAAGAGAATTAAAAATAATTTTGAGAAGAAGAAGAAGAATAGTATTATCTAGTCTTTTTGATTTCTTGTTTATATAAGAGAAAATAGAATTTTTTAATATTAAAATTAAATAAAAATAAAAATTAAAGTTCATTTTAACTGCAGTTATAATTTAGTATTAATAAAATTAAATATCGTATGATATTGCAATTATAATTTAATAATACTAAAATCAAATATCATACGTTTGATTCTTGAAATTTCGTAAGCTTCACAATTAAGTCTAACTTAATAAAATTTTCTCTTTTAGATCAAGTGTGATGTTTAATAACATGCCATGACCATCTAATGAATATCAAAATAGTTTGACTTGACCTACAATGCAAAGTTGTAATATATAATTTAATCTTTTCGTCATCTTATATTCCAATTGAAAATAAATATGAAATTAATATCTATTTTAAATAATTCAATTATGATCGTTCTTACTAATTAGTAAATGATTTATAAGTTGAAAGTAACATTTTTTAAATTTCAATTTACTCTAAACTCAAATCATTATTAATTAAGAATAAAGGAATATCCTCCCTAATTACTTTAAAGTAACAAATTTTTACTTGATTCATTCAACTATCTTCATACAGTTAATACTATATTTAAGTACTATTGATTGAAATATTTCATAAAACATGTTATAAGTAGCCAAAAACAAAAGTAATTACTATATCAAATAACTTTATAAATTTCAAGTCTAAGGATAAATTATACTACTATCATAATAAGATAATCTACAGACATATAATTAATCTTTCATTTGAGATTCTTATAATCGAGCCAGTTTAATGAACTTATTTTCTAATAAACACATATACATTTGTTTAAATATTTTCATTCTTTATTCTATAAGATCGATTACTTTCTTTATAATTAAAAAATATAATTTGTGTTAGTTTTATTGTTCTATTAATATTCTGTTTTGATAAAACTACAAATATAAATAATTTAGAAATAATATAAAAGTGTAATTTAAATTTTGATAATTATAATCTCATCATAATTTTCAATTTCATAGTAATTATTCTAGAGATTTTATTTTGAATATTAATATTAAATATAATTAAAAAATATAAAGATAAAAAAACAACTTTGTTAAATATATTTATAATGCCATATATGTAATTAATAGATTTGCTGAAAGACATAAGTTAACATGATAAAATAAGTTCTTGAGGCATAAATTAGTCAGAAATATTCCATCTAACAAATTAAAGTCATCGCCTGAGTCGTAGCACTTTGTATTTAAAGGAAACATATTATAGCAGAAGAATATTATTAAACAAAGACAGATAGAAAAAAGGAAAAAGGAACAATAAGTTTTGAATTTAAACTTTATCGTGGTGACGAATGGAAAGCACTACGGAGAAGAAAGTATTTGCAGCTAGAGCTAGTGCTTTTCCACTACGGGCGGTAGCCACTAATACATAAGTTGAATGTGTTAGGGAAGTTACATTCTTGGCTCCACGTTGCAGACACATGGAAATGACAGATTCTATATGCTATCCTCCTCATGAACCATCGAGCTGTCTTGTCCACTAGCTTTTCCTCTCTTTGAACCATCTATCTCCATCACCTCTATTCGATGGGCGCCTCGATAGTAATTGGCAAAGTAGGTCATGGTTAGACATTGCAATTTTGAAAGAAATTTCAGTTTATTATTTTTTTATTTTATGTATTTTTATGTATTTTTATTTATATATTTATATATTTGTTTTTTACTATTTTTTATTTAAATGTTTAAAAAATATAAATTAAAAAATAAACTAAAAACATAAAAAAAACAGAAAATTTTCGGATTGTAATTAATTATTATGATTAATCAATGATTGAACAATTGAATATTCTAATTAATTCTATGTGGCATTCTACTTTTTTTAAAAATTTTTCCTTTGAGATGGATTCCGCGTAGTGATGATGATTTCATCTCTACTAAGTGCTTGGCAATTCTTGGTACAGTTTCTTCACGAATCGCTGTTGTTTTTCATGATTCGGTTCTCAATTCGATATGACCATGGATCGTGCGATTCTAGCGTTGATTGAAAGCCGACAGTTGTTGATGGGGCCCAAAATTGATGGTGGGTTGGGCATAGGAGACTGCTCGCTTGCTATCAAGCTTCTAATAGAGAGTGATAGAGGGATATACATGATTAATGAGTAAAGTACTTTCAAGACAAATTGTTGATGTTTGCAAGGATCCTGGGGACTCAAAAGGAATGTTTTTAATACCGTTTTGTTCCGGACTTTCAAGACAAATTGTTGATGTTTGCAAGGATCCTGGGGACTCAAAAGCAATGTTTTTAATACTATTTCGTTTTGGATCAAAATTGGAACGGAATGGTCAAATATCGTTTTAGATATAAATATTGATTGGTATTGGTCAGTACTAGCCAGTTCCGGCTGGTACCGCCAATACCGATTGATATCGACTAGTATTTAAAAAAAATAAAAAATAAAAAATAATTTTTTTTTAAAAAAAAGTTTTGTATTTTAATTTTTTGAGTTAAAAATTAAGTTAAAAATTACACAATATAATATATTTATAAATTATTATATAAATTTTATAAATTATAAAAATTAATTTATAATTTTATATAATTATTCGAAACGATACCGATATTGACTGGTACTAATATCGTACTATTTTTTAGATAAATTTAATACTGATATCGATATAATATTTAAAATACTGCTCAAAAGACCAAAGAAATTTTGGATTGTTTTGGGTTTGGTTGGTAAGAGCCAGTGTAGAACTGCCAGATCATATACATGAAACTCGGAAGCAACCCCAGTTGAAAAACTGAAAGAGGGCGACTATGTAGCATCGAGAGCGCCCTTACGTGGGATTTGTATGGGTCTCATACGGACTCTCTTAAATTTTAAAATTGCAAATATTATTATAATTTTTTATTTTTATTTATTTTATCTTTATTTAAAAATATAAATATCAATTCACATTCTTAAATATATATTTTCATTTATATCTGTAATTTTATTTGAGAATTATAAAAAACTTATTATACAAAGACTAAAATACCTTTCATTCTTTTATAAAATTAAAAAAAAAAGATCCTAAGTCCCACGTAAAACCCACGGCCGGAGAGTGATATTCTGAAACAGAAATTCGCCTTAAAAGTTGTTTATGCTGTCCTAAATCTGCAATTTAGTTTCATAATATCCAAGTTTCAGAATATAAATTAATTTCCGCTACATATGTAATATCTTTTCTTATCTTTTTTCTCACTGTTAAGTAAAATTACCGGATTAATCCCTCTACTTCATATGTGTCATGTTTAGATCTCACTGGTAAAATTTTATGCCGAAATAATGATGATTAGACGGTGAAAGGACAGACTCGAGCAATATAACATTTTTAGAAAATTTTTGTTCTTTCCAAATATTCTTAAAATCTGAAATTGTTGAGGTAGATATTAATATAGGTCGTTTAATTTAATTTTAAATTTTAAATTTTAATTATAGGTTTATATTAATATATATTAATTTTTGTGATATATTAGTATATTATTTTTATTAATTTTAAAATATTTTTTAATTTTTATATTTAAAAAATAAAACAAAAAAAACCCAATAAAACAAGCCATGCTTTAACACAAGTTCGGCCTAAATGGATATTCCCATAGAAGTGCTATTCCAAAGCTGGAAAGGTTTAGAGCGATCTAGCAGCCCAATGTCAATACTGATCAGGCGACGTCTTAGAGTCAGAATCCTGATGGTTGGAAGTCCGAATTTGCATTTCAAGCTGGCATGGATGCACTATGCCAATAAGTTCAACAGCCGTAGAAATTTCTTATGATTACAGGATTGCTTCAGAGATTTATCAACAGAAATCTCGAAGTAACAGTCAACGCTCCCGTGGTGACTTAACTGAAATCTCCTGACCATCTCAAATTTACATATACAATTGCCTTTCCAATCATGAAGGTAAGTTTAGTTAGGTTGTTATTTGTTATTTGTTATTTTTATATTTTTATATTAAATTTTATAAATTATATATATATTTTATTTTTGTGCTATATTAATATGTTATTTTTATTAAAATTTGTACTTTTTTTTATTTTTGTATTTTAAAAAATAAAAAAACAAAATCAAAACAAAAACCCATCTAAATAAGGCCTAATTTTATAGTTGTTTAATTTCACTTTCATTTTTTTGTTGTAATTTTTGTTCTTATTTTTTAATTGAAATTTGTAATAAAAAATTAAAATTAAAATTAAAAATTCATTTAGTCGAGATTTGTTGAAATAAAAAATTAAAATAAAAGACCTAATTGGTTTTATCATCTTGCTTTTATTTTAATTTATATTAAAATATAAAATTGTAATTTAATTTATTTCTTTATATATCAAATTGTATTCTTAAATTAATTAAATCCAAAATCAAAATTCCAATTAAGAATTACCATTTAATAAACTCCTATACATCAAAGGAACCGCATTGATATACAAAGTCTCAAAATTTATCCAAGTAGCAGGAGAAATAGCTAAATATTAAGAGAAAGAATAAATAAAGAAAAAAGAAATGGACAATGGGCACATCTGAGTTTCTTTCCAATCTTAGTGTAGAGATATGGACCCTTTTCCATGATTTGATGTTGGAGGAGAAAGAGATTGAGGAAATGGGTAATCTTTTATCAAGGGTGTGGGATTTATTTAAAGGAAACAAAAATAGATTAGAACAAAAATGAAAAACCATTGAATTGATTATATGGGAGAGTTTAGCATATAATCAATTCTAATAGAAAAAACGGAAGATCATATTTAAACGACAGCTTGAATTGGGAGAAGAAACTATAGATCAAACGAGATAGGGCCATAGTCAAAATGGGACAATAATTGAACAAAAGGCCATAACCGGGAGGTTGGACTTGGGGAATGACTTGATGGCTATGAAGCGTAAACCCAGAGATTGCTAGCTACTAAACAAATGCTACGAGAAGAAGATTGATGAAGAGAAAATGAGAGGACGTCAGTGAAGATAAGCAAGGTGTTTTATAAACTTATTTATAAAATACAAATAAACATCTTTTTTTTATTTATTTTTAATTGCAAAACGTTTTAATTTATTTATAAAACCGTTCATAAAAAAAGTAACCAAACATATTTTTTACTTTGGCTTTTGTTTTTAAAAAATAGAAACAAGAAAACGCAAAAATAAATACTACCAAATAGCACTTTAAGATATAAAAAAGCCAATAGTTTAAGTCCATATCTGTAGAGTAATAAAATTATTTTCAAAACATTCTATTTGTTCTATTCAAACTCCATACGTGGACATAACTTTTCAAATGGTTTTGAAATCAATACACCTATAGCAACATTAAAAAAAAGAAATCAATGTTAAATTATATACTATATACATGTTAGGAAAAAAAAAAAGTTTTTACGAGGTATTACTTGATTTTTTTTACCAATTGTTAGATGCTATTTATTGATCTTTTTTGTTGAGTTTCAAGTTAATTCACATTTTAGAGACCAAGTGATGAAAGGATGGTTTTTGGTGTAACTGAGTAGAAGCAAAATGCTTGTTGTAAATGACGTTGTTGTTTTTATTGTGAAGTGTTGTTTATGTGATGAATAAAATAGAAGGTAACCATTGCTACTAAACAACGCCATTATAATTCTTGTGCATCGCTGTTTAATGTCAGAGTGAAGTCAGTAAATAAATAGTCTTTTATAACAACGCCATTTTATTTTAAATTTAAGTACTATTCTACATTTGGAAATTCTGAGTTATAAGAGTCTTTTAAAAGAATAAAAAGACTAATTTACCCCTTGGATATTTTTAGGGTTTTAAAACCGTATTAACCACCATAAATTATATAAGGAAGTTGAAAGAGGAAAAAGAGGGAGTTTTTTTTTGGAAGGGCTTATTACAGAGTTTTCCAATTTAGTAAAGTTAGAGATTCTAGTTTCTTTTGTCTTTTCTTTATAGTGAATAAGGATTCTTACGAGCATTCAAGGTAAATCAAGAGTAGATTTTCAATTAGCATATATTTCGATTGTATTTTCTTTAACTCTTTCCTTTTTATTTTGTATTCTTTGTATTTAATTTTTGATCAATGAATATGTGTTTTGTGATTATATCTTTGATTTCATTATTGACTATTTTTCCTTAAATTGCTTTAGTTAAGATTAGGAAAGTGGATTGGCTATAATTGATAATTAGAATATTTTTATCTAACTAAGTAGTCTCTTTTGGACTAATCATATAAATTAGATTGTTAGATAATTAAGGGATCCATTGTGTTTGGTTTTTAATAGTTGAAGAGTTAATTAGATAACATAATTGAATTTAGAAGTGGATAAAGTATGTTGTGAGGGTTCATAGATTTAAAGACCTTAGTTTTACCTTTTATTCTGGTCTATTTAAGGACTAAGTAAATAGATTGAATTTAAAAGAGAAATGTAATTCCATGACTGCTAGTTTTGTCTTATTTAAGTGAAAAATATCCTAATTCTGTCCAACATTTAACTCTTTTAGTTAATTAATCCATTGAAATATGAAGTCTTGGCTATTTTTGATTATTTGAAGAGTTCTTAATCCACTAGCTTGTGTTTGATTGAATACTTATTTGTTTATTTTATTCATTACTTTAAATCCTTTTCATAAAGTTAATCAAAGCCATTTGAATATTTAAATACTGGTTAACCTAATACTTACGTTGTCATAACTTGATCCTTATGAAGATAATACTTAGGCTCACTATCTTATTAATGAGCTGTATTGTTGGTGAGTAAGTCTACCTAAGGTTTAAAAGAAATAATAACCAAGAAATACACTAAACTAAATCACAGCACACAAAAAGGGCAAGTGTACCTATCACTAATGTAATATATTTTTGTTGAATCCAGGTGTCGATCTATGAGGATTGTTATTATCAGTAGATTCCTATTTAAATTAGCTAGCCTATCAAAATGGTGAATTAATTGAATTATTGAAAAAGAAAACAAGTAAAATAAAGTCCTAAAATAACTTGCAAGAATTAATAGTCAATGATAAAGCTAAAATTTAGGTAATTACTCCCTCTACGATATGTTCATATTCATTATTATCTTGTATTAACTTTAATTCTAAATTTATTAGACTATATATTCCCTAATGTAACTTGTACTCTCCCTCGAGTTATGCAACCATATTTAATTAAATCACTTATACGAAATTTCTCTTTATCCCAATCTACTGATTAAATGCATTAAATAATTATATAGAATTTCTTGTTTTGATTAAACTTACACCTAAGCTGAATATCTTATATAAACTTATCTATAGGTCCCTATGCAAGATATTTTGTTAATGGAAAAATTTAATGCATACAATCAATCCCTCAATTTAATCATACATAATTCAAAGCTTTAAAAATAAGGTTTACATTTGCATAACAATTAAATTCAAAATCATAAATATTCATTAACAAACCTAATTCAAAATCTGAAACTTAAGAGTTAATTCAAGAATAACAAGAAATACTACATCCTAGAGTTCATAAAACCCAAATCCTGTGAGAATATTAGTTCTTGCACATTATATTATTCATACAAATAAGCTTAGAAAAGAAGGAATTAGAAAAGCTCATTATGAGTTTGTCTTGAATCCTTGAATCCTTTGCTCTCCTTGAAAATTACATGAAAACACCTTGGGATGGCTTAGGACTTGTCTCCTATAGTTTGGTGGCTCTCTCTTGGCTTATGGAGGCTTGAAATACTTAAAATTCACAAAATTAGGTCAAGAGGTTGTGGTTGGCAGAACTGATCATGGTCTAGGCCATGCTTGTGGCTTAGGCCATGGGTTTCTCTGCCCACTAGCCACGGCTTGGGCCACAGCTCTTGGTCTCCTGCTGGAAAATCTAGCTTTTGCCATTCTTTTGTCTTCTCACCATATCTTCTTCTCTGTTTTTCCTTTGATCATAAAATTTGGGATGGAGGTTTCTCACTTGATGTTTGTAGATCCCAAATTAACTCAACATAATTTGCAATCCCAAAAAATGCATCAAATTATCATTCAAAATCTTATGAAATGTGATAAAACATGAAAAATCATATGAGTGACATTTCATTTAAGGATTTTAATTCAAAATGCATGAAAATCACATGAAATTGCATCTAAAACTTCTCCTAACAAGCACTAAACGTGGCTAAAATATGTATGTTTTAAACGTTATCAAATACTCCCATACTTAGGTTGTTTCTTGTCCTCAAGGAACGACTTAAAAAAAATCAATCAAAATTCAAGAGTTAATTAAGTATAAGCAAAAATCAATGAATGCTTCTTATATAGCTTTTGATTAATAATTCCGTCACGATAAAAACTTGGTTATCACACATAGCTCGCTATTACTAATTTGGCAACCTTCAATGTACAATATCAATCATCTATAAAACTTTATATGGATCATCATGCAGAATTCTCCAAGGGGATCATCACTAATGCAAGGTATAGCTAATTCTTTTTAATTTAAGAGCAATTTTGGGGGTTTCACCTTATCTTTTAACGTGAGATAAAATATTTTTTCGTGAATATCTCTCGATTGCTTAACTTAGCTACCCATTTTAGCTTATTTGCAATGTCACCTAGTCTTTTGACGTAAAGTTGAACATTTTGTTATGAACACCCTCGATTACTTAGCAAGCTCATAATCGCAAAGGATTACTAGCTCCACTTATGCACTTCAACTTTTTTATTGGTATGAAGCCAGTAGAGTGAGTGTTTGCTCATTCTACTTAAACATAATTATACATTTTATTCATTAAAAATACATCATGTTCCAAATTCACACAGTAGCCCATTTGCAACCACATTCGAAATTTAACACTGAATAATAAGGTGCTTAAAATTACAAGCCAAACTCACAAAACAAAAGAAAAAGATTTAAGACAAAAACAATTAAGAATTGTTCAATACTTACTATATCAAAAATATTGATGAAGTTACAATACTACAATTAACAATAAAATCTTAATTTTAATAATTCAAGATGGAATATTCAAGTCATTACTCTTAGATTCTTAACAACTTAAGTATGGTAAATAAATGATAAGTCCTAATATATTTAACCCCTCCCCCTCCCTCCACTTAAACCAAATTTTCCTCGATTTAGAGGACCAAAGAGAAATAAATTGCATAAAATAAGAGGGGAAAGGAGAAAGAAACTCCTCTAAATACTAAAATTCAAATCTAAGTATGACCATAATGGTTTTGAAGTTAAATCCACGTGTTTGAAGGTTGATGATCCAAAAGTTATGATTGAAACCTAAAGAACAAAACTAAAAACATAAGCTTTTTTAAAAGGATATATCAAGGTAGGATTAAAATATAAGAGAAAAGAAGACAAACAAAAAGCTATGTCCTACAAAAGCAAATGCATTGGTTTGAGCCCCAAATAACACTTGTTTAATGTCATTAGCTTGATGACCTTATTTGAGTTTACATCTAATTTGATTTATGAAGATTATAAGCATCGATCACCTGGGTATCAAACTTGTCCCCTAAGCATAATTTGAAGCGGTGTCCATTTACCTTAAAAGCTTCCTTTTTCAGATGTGAAATCTCTACTACATCATAAGGGAAAACTGTGTTAATAACAAAAAGACTAGACCATCTAGATTTTAACTTACCTAAGAATAATCGAATTCATGAATTAAATAAGAGGACTTGGTTGACTATTTTGAATTCCTTCTCCTTTTTGATATACTGATCATGTCATCTCTTTGCCTTTTCCTTATAGATCTAAGATTTTTCATATGCTTCTTGGTGCCATTCATCAAGTTCATTTAGCTAGAATAAGCGCTTGTGACCTGCACTTTCTAGTTGATAATTAATAGACTTAATAGTTGATAAGATTGAAATTTATTAATTTTTCATATGCTTTTTAATGTTTTTTCAATCTTATTTTATTGTTTAAATATTTAATTTGTGTTATATTTTGTTTAATGACAGATTTATTACGATAACACAAA
>JAOXYD010099737.1:0-11765 GCA_028565735.1 Pinacopodium congolense | reverse complement strand
TGCATTTAGTTTTACAATTGAATTAAGTTGATAGTTTTGAGTTTGTAAAAAGTTTTTAACACCCAATTCACCCCCCCCTCTTGGGTGCCATAGGACTTACAAAACCTTTTCCTGTCCTCAAGCAAAATCAAACATAACCATTACATCTTATTAATTCATTTTCAAAGAGATCAAACACATGAAATCCTTCAAACTTTTTCAAACTTAAATGTCAAGCTATTACACACATCATGACTGATTTTCATTACTACACATAAACAAACTCATCTTATGACACTATTGATCAAAGGTAAGCATAAAATCAAGATGGATTTTCCTCATGATTTTCACTTATTTCACTTAAGTTTTTAAAGGTCAGTGTTTCACTCAAGACTCTCTCTAGGAGAACACACTACTATAGGCTTGCAAATTCACTAATTCTCTTCCACACAGATTATATGCTATAATTGATCAAAAGGGCTTTTGATTAAGGTTGTAATGGGGTTAGGGTTAAGATAAGGAAAAAGAGTTCGAGGGATTCATTATAAGTGTTCATGAAGCACTAAGTGTAGAAAAGGGACAACCAAATATACTTTTGAGATATGCATGTGAATACAACTAACTACTCAACACTAATTGTTGCTACTATATTTAATTCTTTTCTCTCTCTTTCTTTTTAATTTTTTGATTTTTTGTACAACAATAAGGAAATAATAGCAACAAATATATATAATACAGATTATGAGTAGAAGTATCACTAAGATCATCTAAGATAGCATGTAAACCAAAAGTCTCAAAACTAATGCTCACTTAGTACTTTATTAGACTTGTGATTAGGTAAGGCTAAAGTGATTTTCAGGTTTCAAAATAAGGTGTTTACTTCAAGAAACAAAAAGGTTAAAGGCTCAAAAGGGTTTACAAGGGACAATAAAATAGGTGGGTCATTTAAGTCAAGTGTTGAAAGAAAGAAGCCCTTAATCATTTATATCTAGCATGCATCTAGTAGATTCAAACCTGTTTAAAGCAAGTTCTAAAATTAATCACCTAGAGGAGTATCACACACACAAAGAAATGAAATTACTTTGGAATGGAGTCATATAGGCTCAATTTCTCACATAAGTTCAAAAAAAAATCCATCATGCTTTTATGCATCACCTAATCACTCAAGTATCAACTTCTAACTAAGTTTATATAACTAACTGCTTTAATCACTCAGCATGGTTCACCTCCTATTCAAGTGCCTAATTTGAATTTAACACAAACTTAATATTATTCCAACTACAATGATAAAATTTCATGGCAAAACACTCATCACAAAGATTCAAGTGCAAGGAAATTGGCATACCTAATACTACATAACCTAACATGCATCCTAAATGACATGTGAAATGCAAACACAAACTCTTTAACTACCTCCCCACACTTGGAGGACACATTGTTCTCAATGTGTGAAGAGAACACCAACAACAAGAAATATAAAGATTAAAGCCACAAAATAAAGCAACAAACAGTATAAATAATGCTTTATTTGGGCATGGGGTATCTTGTAATTGCTTTAGCCTACCATTTTTCAATTGATATCACTGGTTTGACTAAAATTCCATGTAAGTATTTTAATACCCCATACTTAAGAAGTTCTAATGGAATCCTCGTTCTTATATTACTATTAAGCACGTATTCACTCAAGGAGCTTCTAATTCCATGGCTGCCCCTGAATCCAATGATACGTCAAGCGAGGAATCTAAGGCGTCAAGGTTGAAATGGATGATTAATGTTATGGAAGCTAACAACTACAAAATGATGTATCAACTGAATCAAAAGGATGAAAAGCTGGAAATATTGGCCCAACAACAATGCTACATTACCAAAAAGGTCTTCAATTCCTTTGAAATCCAAGGGCTCCAAGTACCATCCCTAACGCCATCACCACCATCCTCTCCATAAGTTTTCTTACCCAATATTTATATTTCTTTTATTTAATTGTTTTGTTTTGTGTTATTTGTACTGTTGGTTGCTTTGTTTTGTGGCTTTAATTTTTTTTTCTTATTATTGTTGGTGCTCTCTTCACACATTGAGGATAATTTTTCCTTCAACTGTGGAGAGGTAGTTAGAGAGTTTGTGTTATTGGCTTCCACAAAATTGATCACCCGTTGCAACTTTGACGCCTTAAATTCCTCGCTTGATGTATCATTGAATTTAGGGGCAGACATGGAATTAGAAGCTCCTTGAGTGAGACATGGAATTTTCTTATCCTACTAGAGCCATTTGACATAAATTTCTACAAATCTAAATTTTGTCCCATCAAGAAAATTTTTATTATAAATTTTCACCTTCAAATTCCTTGTCATCAAACAATGGTGTTTTATCTACAAATTTCCCCTCTTGACCAAAAGAATCATCTAAATGTACCATATTTAATCTTTGCTCATTAATTTTATTAAGAACTTAAGTAAAAAATAAGTTCCACTCTAATATCAGTTGTTAGTCCTTATGGAACTTAAGAGGGAGGTTGAATTAACTGTTTAAAAATTTTATAAATTAAAGCATAAATCACCTAAACCTAATATACAAAAGAAAGGATACACAGTCTATTTTTATAGTGATTCGGCAATATCCCTTATAACCTAGGTCTACTCTCTAATAACTTATAGGAAATTTCACTATGAAAACAATCTTCTTTAGGATAAAGCGTAATCCTTACAAATCTTCCTTTGGGGTAACTAGTAATCTAACACAATATTATTTCAAGTGGATGGAAATGAACTCATCACAATCTTCTTTTAAGTGGGTGAAGAGGAACCAAATACAAAATCTTCCTTTATGAAGGACGAAGAGTAATCCTTTATCAAAATTCAATCTCAATAATTTTAACCTAAAAAATAAGCCTTAAAAATCAATTTCTTAATCTCCACTTAGGCATAGACAAATCATAATACTTAATTGATTGAAACAAAGTTTAAAAGGGCTTAAAGCACTCACTGAATACAAATGCAAATTTTAACAATCTCTCAAACTCATTCAACTTATAAGCTAACCCAAATCTTAATTAATGCATCAAAACTCATAAAACTTTTATAAAGATTGTTTTTAAACACTTAGAAAATCTATTTATAAGCTTTAAAGTTCAAATAATCATTAGAAACATGAAACAACCATTACAAAGACTTAAAAAGTCATTAGGCTTATGAAACTAGCTATTACAATAGCTACTAACACCACAATGACACCCTACAACAACACTATTGTACACTGCTATTGATCTTTAGCATAACTCAGGCTATAGAAACAGCCTTCAATAATGCCATTGTTATCCCAATGAACGATTTTTATAGACTAAAACATTACTATAATGTGAGGCTATAATGACACCTTCAACCTACCATTGTAGCGTATGTTGAGGCATTGAAAAATGGCCCAAAACTTGATCAAAACACTTTCAAACACTTCTAAATGCCCAAACCTTAACTCGTACAAGCTTAAAAGGTTCCTCAAGATGATTTTGGACACTAAGATCTTTCAATTTAGTTGAAAAACAAATTAAGTCTTGGTTTAGGAAAAATTAAGTTCATTTTGAAACATTTCTTTTCAAATCCAATTTTAAACCATTCTCATACTTTCCAAAACCATTTCTTTACTTAAAATAAAACTCACACAAGTTTCAAATCATTTCCTAAGTGATTCTAAATACCAAGACATGTCAATTAAATTCAAATACAAGATTTGCCTTAGTTATAGAAAATTTTCATACCAAACAACTTCCAAAGCTCTTTAAAAACTTTTCAAACTTTCTCTAACATTTTAAAACTACTCTTTTCACTTTAAAACCAATCCACACAAGCTCTAAAAATTTTCAAAAGTAATTTTAGGCACTAAGAAATTTCAATTAAACTTGAATACAAAATAAGCCTTAGTTATGGAAATGTAACTACTTATGAAAACTTACAAAACTTTAAAAACCTTTTCAAATTTCCTAACTTTCTCAAAATCATTTTCATACACAAACTTAACTCAATAAAACTCAAATAAATTCAAGCAACTTTTCAAAATACTTTGACACATCAAAAGGACAACTTTAAAATAAACCACTAAATTTCCTTTTGATTATGAAACTACATACCTATATGAAACACTAAACCAAAGCTTATTATACAATTATAATGAAAACATTCAAACAAATTCTAAAAATCTTGGCCAAAATCCTAATTACAAACAATTATGCAAATGTTGAACCTTTCAAGCATTGTTAATATCAAGCCAACAAAATTTATAGTCTTGATCTTCATCCTTCATCTTCATCCATTACTTAGGTCTTCCATTTTTTATATTCTCATTGATTTTTTATCCATTTTGATATTTCCTTCATAAAAAATTTCTCTTGGAATCCAACACATTTTCTTACACATTTTTTGATGAACCTATCTTTGTAATGCATCAAAACTAAAACATTGGTAACAAGATTGTTTTTTCATCATCAAAATCAATTATTAGAACCTCTTGTAATTCAACAAGGATGATATTTTTGCAACATTTAATGTTGATAAAGTATGTTTACAAAGGGCTCATTATATTTTAGTTAAGTGATTGAATAGGAGATCAACAGTAAGAATACCTAATTTTGATCATTTCAGATACCAGCTAAGTGGTAATTAGGATGTACCTACTTGCACTTTAGAAATCAGAATGAATTATAAATGTTGGGTGTTACATGTTGATTATGATAGTTTATTTGTAGTAGTACTCAGTGTGCATATGTAATGTATTTTTTCAATGCTATACATTTTGTGAAAAAAAAATGTTATATGAATTAAAGGCTTCGTGAAATTTTAAGTATTATACATGACATGATAAATTGTTTGTGTTAAGTGAAGTGCATAATTATATAAGATTTTGTTGCATTTTTTAATCAAAAGAGGTTCCAATCTTAGTTTTGATGATAACAAAACATAAATACTACTAATGATTTAAGCTTGCATGGTGAAATTCAATGAAAGGTTATTTCAAGATGATTCCATGCGTAAAGCTTGAATGACTAAGATGAAGCTAAAAGAAGAATAAGAAATATGGAAGCTACAAGACCTTAGTTAGGGTGTCTTGCATATAATTGTAAGTTTCACTTATTGTCCAATAGACTTAGAACTCAACATTGATCATGCATTGCATGTAATCACTCCTAAGTTTTATAAAGTTTAATTTCATAGCAAATCCATTTTTTGAAGTTAATTAAATCATGTTGATTTGTTATATGGTCTTAAATTGTGTACCAAGACTTGTTTGAAGTTCTATTTTATTCTAGGGTAATATCTAAAACTCATTAAATTTGTTTAAAGATGGTATAGGTCCTCCTTCAATGGCTACTTGCTTCCTTATTTAAAATTACTTGTTTCTTTATTTAGAATTAATTTTAAAAAAACCCTAACGCAGCTAAGAAAAATAGAGTTCAGACACAAAAACATACCCAACATTCTCTTAGACCTCTTAACTCTCTCAACTCACTTGTTCATGCTCTCACAACAAGATTGATAGGCGAATCTTCTCTAATCTCTTCAAGTTGCCACCATTTACACTATTTTGTTATTTCTCATCCCTATCATCTTTCATCTGATTATTTAAATTATGATATTGCTATTCTCTATTATAATAAGTGTTTGTGAGTTTGTTTAATCATATTTTCGATTTTTAAGTTTATTATTTTGATAAGTTAGAGCCTTATTTCTTAACTACATTGAAATAGGTTCTGTTTTTTTGTCTGATTTATATATTGATTCTCGATACATAAATTTGTTTCAAAAATTCTGATATTGTGATTTTTGGTTTTTTAAGGTCTGTAGAGATTTTCTAAGTTTTTTTTTTCAATTTTAGGAAGATTATTTCTTAGCTTTCAAGCTTATTCTTTTTAGAAGTATCAAATCTGTCCAGAATTTTCTATCATAGTGTTCATCGTATTTATGGACATTTTAATTAGTTTATAAAATTGTATAAAAATTATTTTCTAATTTTCCAAGTGCCTTAGAGTGTTTCAAATTTTTCCTCAAAATTTTTGAAGATTATTTTAGTTGCTTTAAAAATTATTTTCCAGACACGCCTAAACTATCACTATTTTTCTGGCCTTGAGTTAACTGCATCTTTTGATTATATAAATCAGTTCTTAGTGTACACGCATGTTTTTTTTTATTTTGATGATCTTAGGATTATCTACGTTTTTTTATTTTTGAGCACTTATTTCTTCTGTTTAGGATCCAAGTTTATAGACTGTTTCAATCTATCTAAATTTGTGCACTTGCTTTCATTTATATATTTGAGCATCTAAATCTAAATTGTTTGCTTCCAAATTATAGTTTTATGTTTTTTTAAGTCCTCAGGAGCCTAATCGATTATTTAACTTAATTTTTTAGGCTTATTTGACTATTTGTAAGTATTCATTTTCTTATCTATCAAATCTGTCCAAATTTGGATTAAGTGAATATTTTAGATTGCGTTTCATTATCATAAAAATTTGTATGTGCATCAAATCTGCCATATCAAGTTTGTTTAGGCTTTCATTGGTTGTATTGATAATTAATTTCATTAGTGAAAGCATTAGAACCCTCATCTTAATTATGCCTTAAGTGAAATACATTCATAAATGTCCTTTGTTACTTAAAAGGGGGTAATTTGCATTGATGGATTTGTAAAGAGTGCCAAAGCTCCTCTTTGCTATATAAATAGTGTCTAGGCTACTCTTTGCCTAGAAAAAGATTGGGTTGTAAAGACTTCTCTTTGCTTAGAAAAAGATTGGGTTGTAAATGCTTCTCTTTACCTAGAAAAAGATTGTAATTTTTTTTTCTTTAATTAGTAAAGAACCATATCCGACAAGTAGTTAGAGAGAAGATATAGCCTATCTTTAGAGTAGGTGAACTTCTATAAATTGCTTGTGTCTTCCTCTTCCCTTTTCTTTACTTGATACTTGTTGTTTGGTTGGTTTATTAATTAGTATGTCATCTTATTGTTATTCACTTTTGCACGTTTCACTGTTTTGAATTGACTAGAGTGTTAACTTTAAATTTTGCAAGAACGTTTTATTTACTAATTCATCCCCCTTTTAAGTGACTTTAGGGCTTACAATTGGTATCAGAAATTAGTCTTATATTTACATTAGTTTCTAGCAAAACTATGAGTAAGTATCCATTACGGCACATTTCCTAAGTTCATCTAGTCATGAGGATCAAAACATTAGTAGGGCATCTTTCTTTGATGGAAATGATTATTTATATTGGAAAACTATAATGAAGCTTTTCCTTCAATCCATAAACATTAAATTATAGGATATAGTGATTGAAGGACCATATATTCCTACTAAGATAGAAAATGGTCAAAAAGTTCTTAAAATGAAACATGAGTGGAATGTAGGAGATGAAAGGTTAGTTTCACTAAATAGTAGAGCTGTTCATATTCTGTTTTGTGCATTAAGTAGAAATGAATTCAACATAGTGTCTATATGTGAAATAGCTAGAGATATTTGACATACATTAAAAGCCACTCATGAAGATATCAACCAGGTAAAGGAGAGTAAGATGTCTTTACTCATTTCTTAATATGAATTGTTTTCAATGCATTATGATCAAACTATTTCTTCGATGTATGCTAGATTCATTGACATCATAAATGCATTAAAGGGCTTAGGAAGATCATATTCAAATGTTAAACTTGTTAGAAAGGTTTTAAGGTCTTTACCAAAAGGATGGGAGGCAAAGGCAACTGCTATCCAAGAGGCTAAAGACTTTAACATTTTAACTGTGGATGAATTATTGGGTTCATTGCTTTCTTATGAGATTATGATGAAGGAGTAAAAAGCTAAAGAAGAGGAAGCTTCATCAAGAAGAAACAATTTGGAATTTGAAGCTAAGAAAGTGGATTCAAGTGAAAAAGAAAGCTTTTCAGAATATAGTGAGGATTACATAGCGCTTCTTACCAAAACGCTCAACAAGTTCTTGAAGAAGGAGGCACACCCAAGGAGAAGAAAGTAAAGTAAGTATGATTCTAAGAGAAAGTCCACTAATTCCATTTGTTTTGAATGCCGGAAACCAGGCTACTTGAAGAGTCAATACCCACTCCTCAAAGAGGATGAGAAGGATGAAAGAAGCAACAAAAAGGAAAGAAGGGAAAAGAAGGAAAGGAAGGGAAAGAAAGCTTTTAAAGCCTTATAGGAGATTGAAAGCGAAGATAAAAGCGAAAGATCTAAAAATGAAAGTGCCAAGTTTTGTCTTATGGCCTTTAATGATGAGGGAACACTTGGTATGTTGATAGTGGATATTCAAGACATGTGACAGGAGATGCTTCTCGTTTGTTTCCTTGAAAGACAAAGATGGTGGCTATATCACCTATGAAGATAATGTCAAAGGTAAGATAATTAGCATTGGTAAGATTAGTAAAAATAATGCTATTATTGATAATGTACTGTTGGTATAAGATTTAAAGCATAACTTACTAAGTGTAAGTCAATTATATGATAAGGGCTTCAGACTCTCTTTCAAAGGTAAATCTTGCATAGTTTCAAAAGTAATTGATAAGTGCATTGTATTTGTTGGTAAGAGAGTAGGAAACATCTATACCATTAACTTAAATGATCTCGCTAACCAAAATTTTAAGTGTTTAATTTCCACAAATGAGGATGCTTAGATGTAGCATCGAAGATTAGATCATGCTAGTATGGAACAAATCTCAAATCTTTGCAACAAAGAGCTAGTAAATGGTCTACTGAAGATGAAGTATGAAGAAGACAAGATTTGTGATGCATGTCAAATAGGTAAGTAAACCAAGGCTTCATTTAAGAAGGAAAATGTGGTAACAACTTCTAGACCTTTAGAACTATTGCATACGGACTTATTTGAATCGTCTAAAATTGAAAGTTTAAGTAAAAAATTATATGCATATGTGACTGATGATGATTATAGTAGATTCACATGGATAATGTTTCTTACTAGCAAGGATGTATGTTTTAAATATTTTGTTAAATTTGCAAAAAAAAAGTTTAATTGGAAAAGGGATACATGTTTAATTCAATTAGAAGTGAACATGGTAGAGAATTTGAAAATGAATCATTTGATGCATAATGTGAAGAAAATGGTTTTTTTTTATAACTTTTCATCTGTTATAACTCCTCAACAAAATGGAGTTGTTGAAAGGGAAAATAGGACTTTACAAGAAATGGCCAAAACTATGTTGAATGAATACTATGTTTCTAAATATTTTTAGACAGAAGTCGTTACATGTGCTTGCCATGTATCCAACAAGGTTTTATGTAAGGCCTCATATGGATAAAACCTCTTATGAACTGTGGTATGGAAAGAAACCAAAAATGAGTTACTTCAAAGTGTTTGGTTGTAAGTGCTTTATTTTGAATACTAGATACAATTTAGGTAAATTTGATGCAAAGTCAGAAGAAGGGATATTTGATGGTTATTCTTTTACTAATAGAACTTATAGAGTGTTTAACAAAAGGACTATGATGATTGAAGAGATGATGCATGTTGTTTTTTATGAATCTAATTCGTTTTGTATGAAGAAGAGTGTTGATGATGATTTAGATTTAAGCAAGGATATGGAGAAATTAGGGTTAAAAGAGCTTAAAGAAGACAACTGAGATACCCAACCTTTATCTTGTGAGACCATTATTGAACTAAGTGAGGTTAGGAGAGATGAAAGCCTACCTAGAGAGTGGAGATTTAAGAGAGTGGAGATTTAAGGAAGAGGAGAAGCAACTAGATCAACCCTTAGAGACTTATCTCATACAACGTTTATTTCCATCATAGAGCCTAAAACCAAAAATGAAGCATTAAGTGATGAGATTTTGACTTTAGTTATGAATGAAGAGTTGAACCAGTTTGAAAGAAACAAAGTGTTAACCTTAGTATCTAGACCTAATGATCATCAAATTATTGGTACTAAGTGGGTATTTAGGAATAATTTAGAAAAAGATGGAAACATTGTGAGAAATAAAGCTAGATTGGTAATAAAGAGGCATACTCAAGAAGAAGGGATAAATTATAAAGAGACCTTTGCACCCATTGCAAGGCTAGAAGCTATTAGATTGTTACTTGCTTTTGCTTCTATGGGTTTTAAACTTTATCAAATGGATGTTAAAAATTCTTTTTTAAATGGTTTTATTCAAAAGGAGGTATATGTAAAACAACCCCTAGTTTTGAAAATCATGATGCACCCGAGCACGTTTATAAACTTGTTAAAGGTTTGTATGGCTTAAAACAAGATCCTAGAGCATGGTATGTTAGATTAAGTTGTTTTCTCTTTCAAAATGGATATGCTAAAAGAATAGTTGATACTACTTTTTTTATAAAGAAAGAAAAAGATAATTTATTGATTGTGTAAATATATTTGGATGATATTATATTTGGTGCTACTAATTATGTTTTATTTCAAGAGTTTAGAAAAAGTATGAGCAGGGAATTCGAGATGACCATGATGGGTAACCTAAACTTTTTTCTCAAACTCCAAATTAAGCAAATGAAGGACGACATCTTTATAAATTAATCCAAGCACATAAAAGAGCTACTCAGGAGATTTTGAATGAGTTAAACAAAATCACTAAGCACATCAATGGCAATCGCTACAAAGTTGGACAAAGATGAAGAGAGTAAGCTAGTAGATGTAAAAAAATATCGAGAAATGATTGGTAGTTTACTCTATTTAACTACAAGTCTACCTGATATCATGTTTTGTGTATGCTTGTGTGCTAGATTTTAGTCTAATCCTAGAGAGTCTCATTTATTGGCCATTAAGAGAAGTTTGAGATACTTGGCTTGTTCATCTTCTTTAAGTTTATGATATCTTAGAAATGCATTCTTTAAGCTAGTTAGTTATTCAAATGTAGATTATGATGGTAGTTTACTAGATAGAAAGAGTACATCTAGTACTTGTCAATTTATTAGTCATGTATTAGTCTCTTGATTTAATAAGAAGCAAAACTCAGTAGCTTTATCTACAGCCAAAGCGGAGTTACGTAATGGCTGGTAGTTTTTGTGCACAAGTTCTTTAGATTATGTAACAACTTAGAGATTATGGCATAGAGATAACTAAGATACTTATTAGGTGTGACAACACTAGTGCCATTTGACTAACCAATAACCCAATTCAACATTAAAAAACTAAGCATATTGAGATAAGACATCATTGTATAAGAGATCATGTGCATAATGGTGATATTAAATTAGAATTTGTTGACACATACCACCAATTAGCTGATATATTCACTAAACCCACTGAGGATAGATTTTGTATGATAAAGAGAGAATTGGGCATGATTGATGGTGCATCTCTTTAGTCTTTATGTGTTTATAAAAGTTTTTCCCCTCTTAATTTGTGTTCACATGCATATTTTTAGTTTTTTTATGATGTAAAAAAGGGATAGAGATGTATGTGATATTATATTGCTCTGTAAATTGCATATATTGAGGGGGGCTTTAAAAAGATTAATGCATGAACTAAGGGGGAGCTTTAGTTGTTTTTGGCATAATTGAAGAAATGATATGAATTTGTCATCTTAAAATGTTTTTAATCCTCCTATGATATATCATGTTTTGTCATCATCAAAAAGGGAGAGATTTTGGAACCAAGGCAGATTCCAATCTTAGTTTTGATGATAACAAAACATAATTACTACTAATTATTTGAGCTTGTATAGTAAAATTCAAATATAGGTCATTTCAAGATGATTTTATGAGTAAAGCTTGTAGTTTGAAGGACTAAGATGAAGCTAAAGGAAGAATAAGAGATGTGGAAGCTACAAGACCTTA
>JAOXYD010099726.1:0-11765 GCA_028565735.1 Pinacopodium congolense | reverse complement strand
AGAAAGGTGCAAGTAGCTCTTGCTTGTGTTGATGGCCAAACCAGATAACCCTTTAAATATATTTAATGAGGTAATAAGGAGGCATAAGGATTTATCATGTGCTTTGGAGAAGACAAGTAAATTATTAGTAAAAGACAAGTTAGTCAACCTCACTTTCCTGCTTTTGCAAGGGTATCTGAAACTAGGATCATGTGCAATGTTGATCTTAATCAATCTAAATAGGACTTCCTTTCCCAAGATAAGCAAGAAAGGAGAAATAGGGTCCCCTTATCTAAGACCGTGTTGTCTTTTAAAGAGAAGTATTAACTCTCCATTAACTATTATCTATACGCAGGAGTTTATATACATTTCCATAACCAAGTCCTAAATGTTTTAGGAAACTCAAAGGCCTTAACTGATTGTATGATAAAATCCTAACTCATGAAATCATATGCTTTGTTGAAATCAATTTTCACAGTACAATTCCTTTAGGATCTTTTCCTATTATAATCTTTAAAAAGTTCTTGAGCAATTAGTACATTATTCCCTATCAACCTAGTTTCAATGAAAGTAGCTTTAGCTTCATCAATTATAGAATTCATCATAGGTTTCATTCTTCACAGTAGCAATTTAGAAATAATTTTGCATAAGATGTTGCAACATGATATAGGTCAAAAATCATTTAAGGAATCTAGATTAGGTAAGTTCGGGATAAGGCAAATGAATTTTTTATTTATCTCCTTTAGCATCTTTCCCTTGTTAAAAATTCTAGCACAATTTCAATGACTAAATCCTTGATTAGAGGCCATGTCTCATGGTAGTAGTGTCCAATGAATCCATCAAGTCCCGATGCCTTATTTGGATTCATTTTAAGCCCTGCCCTCCTTACATCACCGGCATTAAAAGACTTGGCCAAGCTCTAAAGTTGATCATTTGAAAAGAAGTTATGCACAAAGGATTTGATAATTACAATAGAAGAATTACTATTAGTAGGTGATCCTAATGTGTTTTTAAAGAACAACATAACCTCATGTTTAAACTCCTCCTATCTAATAGCTGTCCCACCATCCGACTTAGGCAAAGAAGTGATTCTATTGATGTTCCTTCTTATTATGATTGTTCCATGAAAGAAGCTAGAATTTTGATCTCTTTCCTTTAACCATTGTATTCTTGATCGTTGCTTTAGAAGAGAGTTATAACTGTTTAACATTTTAGCATATTTTTCTATAACCATTCTCTCCCTGCATAATAACGAATCATTTCCAAGGTGGGAGCACAAAAGTTGCTGCACATTTTGGAGCTTCAATTTAGCTTATATTCTACTGCTACGTATCAAGTCATAGGTAAGTACAGGGGAATGATCCGAGACAAAAGGATCACAGAAGGAAGCATTGCTAGCTGGAAAAGATTTCAACCAACTCTTATTTATCATTTCTCGATCTAATTTCTTTCACATGAATAATCTTAAAACTTCGTTTATTGCTATAAGTAAAGAAACGAGCATCATACTTTAAGTTAATGACTACTAGTTTCTCCATACATTCACTTAGATCAGTGTTGTAGCTACTCTTCGATATGTTTCCTTCAACTTTCAATCTATAGATAACACAATTAAAGGCTCCCAAAATCAATCAAGGCTCTTACATAGATTGGCTAATTAGTTGGAGTTAATTCCACAAACCTCTTCTCTAAAAGGTTAAATTCAAGGCATAAATGAATGTGACAATTATAATAACACTTGATTGCAACATTCTCACCCTAATATGCATCATTTATTCACTATCTTGAAACACTACTACATCCACCAGTCTTGAGTCATAGCCTATGATAATACAGTCATAATGATGATGATTGTTACAGTCTTTAACTGAGGTTTAAAAATATCCGAGTTGTTGCACATTTCTTTTGACATTTTGGTTTCCAAAATATTTATTATCATAGGCTTAATATCTGTGATAAAGTCCATCACCGCTTTTTCTTTATTAGGGCAATTAATGCCCCTAAAATTCCTTGCTACAATTGACATTGGTAAGGAAGTAGTTTATAAACCTTTGGCTTTGCTCCTCTAAGTAAAGTTCTTTATTTTGATATTTTTACCTACCTTCTCACTAGTCTCTTCTGAACTGGAACTATTTACTGATGAATTATGAGAGTTTGCTTCCTCTCCTTTCCTATTTTTTGTAGTCTCAACCTCTATATTTACTTGCTGAAATTTAGAAAAATCTGATACATCTACTCCTAGTTTACAATTAGAGGTTACCTATAAGACTAGATAATATGTATAGTCTTCTGAATTTTCTTTTATATTAGGAGCCACTCCTTCTAAGACTGCCACTTCTAAATGATCTAGGCCAAGTACTACATTTAAGGTTGATATAGGTGAAGCTTCTTGTAATATATCCTCATTACTTATAGGCCATGTACTACATTTAAGTTTGCATATGAATAAAGATGAAAATTACATATTTCTAAGAGCAAAGTTTATACAAAGGGGGCAATTAGTGGTAAGGAAAGAAAAAAAAAACCCTTGCGAGAATGGCTTTTAACCTAACTTGGTCTAACTAGGCTCAAATTTGAAAATTTAACCTTTTCACTGATCAAAATTTTAAAATTTTAAACCTCAAACCCTCGAATTTGATTGAGTTCTAAGTCAAACTCAAACTTATGCGGTCTAACCTTCTACCATTCCTAATTACTATCAAAGAGTCCAGGCACTAGCACCTTACCATTTAGTAGGGTTGAAATTTTGATAGATGCAAGAATATAGAATGTGTTTGGGAAGAGGGTGATAGAAGTCATGCCATTTTTTGAAAAGTTCATAATGGTAACTTTTCTTGTTATTTTCTCCATGAAGGTTGCATGTGTTTATTTTGTTTTCAATGATTGCTTTCGGTGTTATTTTTAGTTGCAGCTTTTAACTATTGTATGCTGCTTTTGTTTTGTTGTTTAGTTTGTGAACTTCATTTTCAGTGGTTATTCTTTGAATTTTTCAACTTATGTACTTATAAATAAGCAATATATAAGGGCTATAGAGTAGAGAGAGTTGCAAAAAGAGCATCGGGTGAAGAAATAAAAAAAATCAAAAAAATTGTGTGTGTTGTATAAGAGGTTAGAAGACCCAAAGTCTTCTGTCTTGTCAAGATAAGCGTATTTTTACCTTGAAGTCCTTTTTGGTTCGTGCCTTGGATCTAGTATTTTCTATACCCTCTTATTATTATTTTGTAGTTATTGCCCTTATTTATTGAGTAGGGAGGACTGATTATTGTACTCATTATTTTATATAGTAAAAGTTTTATTGCCTGGAACTCGTGGTTTTTACTCCTCAATTCTAGTGCTTTATGGGATTTATTTATTCACATATTATTTTTCCATTTGTGATTATTTTTTTGGGTCCGCCATAAGTAAAATTTTTCAGGAGAATTATTTTTATCATTCTACTGTGATAGTATTATTATTGTCTTTATTCTCATAAAAACTAATATCAGAGCTATTTTTAGTTAATTACTAGGCTTAGTTATAGAGGGAAAGTTCAACAAAATCACAAGTTTGAATGGCAAAAATTACCACATATGGAGAAACAAGATGAAAGATCTCCTCTTTGTGATGAAGTTGTATTTACTGGTATTTATCACTAAAAAATCAAAAGACAAATTCGATGAGGAGTGGGCTTTTAAGCATGACCATGTATGCGATTTTATTAGGAAATTTGTTGAGGATAATGTATACAACCATATTTGTAGTGAGGCACATGGTAGAAATTTATGGAATAAGCTTGAGGAATTATATGCGTCAAAGATTGGCAATGATAAATTGTTTTACCTAACAAATTTAGTACAGTTGAAATATAAAGAAGGAAGTTTTGTTGCAGATCACTTAAACGAATTTTAAGGGATTGTGGATCAACTGTCAAGTATGGATGTTAGTTTTGATAATGAAGTTCTTACACTTGTGGTACTTGCATCATTTCCTGATTTTTGGGAAACTTTAAAAATTTCTTTGACTAATTCTACTTCTAATGGTGTGGTAATTATGGAGTTAGTAAAAAGTGGTATTCTGAATGAAGATATGAGATGCAGATCACAAGATTCTACCTCTTCACAGTCAGATGTGCTTGTTATAACCACCAGGGAGAGAAATCAGAGTAGATTTTCAAAAGGCAATGATAGGAGTAAAAGTCCAGGTAAATCTAGCAGATATGCTGACATTGAATGCCACCACTATCACAAAAAGGGGCATATCAAGAAGTTTTGAAGAAAATGGAAAAGAGAAAGGAAAAATGACAAGAAGTGGGGTGATGATAGCGATGATGAGAAAGTAGCTGCTACAACTAAACAAGATTTTCTTATTCTCTACGATGTTGATTCAGTCAACCTGGTAAATCATGAAACTAATTTGGTGATCAACATTAATGTTTCTATTATGCAACGACCCGAAAGGATTTTTCACGTCATACACTTTTGGTGATTTCAGAATTGTCAAAATGGGTAATGATGGTAATTCTAAAATTATTGATATTTATGATATTCATTTAGAAATTAACTGTTATGCTAGGTTACTTCTGAAGAATGTAAAATATGTTCTTGATATAAGGCTTAATTTGAATTCTAGTGGCAAGTTTGATGAAGAATGGTACTGCAACACCTTTCAAAATAGCCAATGGAAGTTGACGAAGGGATCTCTTGTAGTAGCTCGAGGTGAGAAGTGTTTTACATTTTATTTGATGCAGGCCAAAATCTCTGAAGGTATGGTTAATATAGTGGAGAATAATGATAAAGTGGAGACATGGCACAAAAGACTTTGTTATATGTGAGAGAAAGCTATGTTGATATTAGTCAAGAAAAAGAGCTTGACTGGGTTGAATAGTGTGTATTTGGAGAGATGTACTCATTGTCTAATTGGAAAGCAACATAGAGTTTCTTTTAAGCGATCTGTAGATCCACATAAGAAACTTGAGGTATTACAATTAAAAAATTATGATGTATGCGGTCTATTTAAGAATATGTCACTTGGTAGTTCCCATTATTTTGTTACATTCATTGATAATTATTCAAGGAAAATATGGGTTTATCCTTTGAAGCACAAAAATTAGGTTTTAGATGTATTTAAGTAGTTTCAGGCCATAGTTGAGAGAGAAACAAGAAAAAAGGTAAAATGCCTTAAGTTGGATACTGGGAGCGAGTATATTGGACTACTTGAAAAATATTTTAAGGAGTAAGGTAGTCGACACAAGATAACTCCACTTAAGATGCCTTAGTTAAATGGTGTAACTGAGAGGATGAATAAGACACTTATAGCTAGTGCCAGATGTTTGCTTTCACATGCTAAATGGTTAGGAAAAGATGTGTCTTATGATCATTTATGAGTATTTGGATGTAAGGAATTCGTGCATATTCCTAGTGATGAAAGGTCGAAACTTGATGTTAAGACACGACAGTGTGTATTTCTTGGCTATGGTCTATATGCATTTGATTACAGGTTTTATGATCCAATTGAGAAGAAATTTGTAAGGAGTCGAGATGTAGTGTTTGTAGAGAATGAGACCGTAATGGGTATTGATAAGGTTAAGAAGATAGATCTTCTAAGTAGTGCTGATTCTAAGATAGTGCCTCCAGTGATAGTGCTTGCGAGAGTTGAGGATCAGACTGAACAACTAAAAGTTAAAAATACTCCCACACAAATAGATTCTGATGGTGATAATGAGCTTCCAGCTCCTGAAGATCAAGCTCCATTTCAACTGCGAAGAAGTTCTAAAGGTAAACATCCTTCTACTTGGTATTCTTCTGATACTTATGAGTTGAATTTGACAGATAGTGGAGAACCAGAAAGTTTCAATGAAGTTATGGGTGATGATCATAAGAAAGAGTGGATTGAAGCCATGTAAGATGAGATGAAGTCTTTGTATGAAAATCATACCTTTGAATTAGTGAAGCTACCTAAGGGTAAAAGAGCTTTGAAGAACAAGTGGATGTACATAGTCAAGCCTAAAAAACACTCTTCAAGACCACGATACAAAGCTAGATTAGTTGTCAAGGGATTCAACCAAAGAAAAGGTATTGATTTTGATGAGATATTTTCTCTTGTTATTAAGATGTCTTTTATTCGTGTTATACTTGGTTTAGCAATTAGCCTTGATTTAGAAGATGATCAAATGGATGTGAAAATGACATTTCTACATGGCAATTTAGAGGAAGAGATTTATATGGAGCAACCAAAGGGTTTTAAGGTAAAAGGGAAAGAAGACTATGTTTGTAAGCTAAGGAAAAGCTTATACAATTTGAAACAAGCACTAAGACAATGGTATAAGAAGTTTGAGTCAGTTACGAAGGAGTAAGGCTATAAGAAGACTAATTCAGACCATTACGTATTTTACCAAAAATTCTCTAATGATGATTTTATCATTCTTTTGTTATATGTTAATGACATATTGATTGTTGGTAAGAATGCTTTCAGGATTGATTGTTTGAAGAAGCAATTAAGTAAGCCTTTTGCTATAAAAGACCTAGGGCCAACAAAGAAATCCTTGGTATACGAATTATTCGAAATAGGAAAGTAAAGAAGCTGTAGTTATCTCAATGGAAGTACATAAGTTAGTTCCCCTCTTACTAATCACTTTAGATTAAATACTAATCAAAGTCCTTCTACTGATGAAGAGAAGGCAAGCATGCAGTGAGTTCCTTATTCTTCAGCGATTGGTAGTTCGATGTATGCTATGGTATGTACTAGACCAGATATTGCTCATGCTATTGGTGTTGTTAGTAGGTTCCTTTCTAATCCTAGTAAGGAACATTGGGATGTTGTTAAATGGATATTAAGGTATCTACGTGAGACTTCTAGATTCTTTTATATTTTGGTATTGATAAGCCTATACTAATTGGTTATACAGATGTAGATATGGCTGCTAATCTTGATTCTAGGAAGTCTACTTCAGGTTACTTGATATCATTTGCAGGGAGAGCGGTATTATGGCAAGCGAAATTACAAAAATGTGTTACACTTTCTACGACAGAAGCCGGGTTTATTACAGCAACCGAAGCTTATAAAGAGTTATTATGGATGAAGAAATTTCTAAAGGAACTTGGTTTAGAATAAGAGCATTATGTACTATTTTGTGATAGTCAAAGTGCTATTCATCTTAGTAAGAATTATTTTTTCCATTCGAGATTGAAACATATTGATGTGAGATAATATTTGATTAGGGATGTGTTAGAATCCAAGCAATTCTAGCTTAAGAAGATCCATACTAATGAAAATGGTTTGGATATGTTGAAAAAAATCTTTACTAAGAGATAAGTTTAAAACTTGTTGTTTAACTGTGGGAATGATAGTGCCTCTCATATTGGCGTGAAGGGGAGTTTGATAGAAGTCACGCCATTTTTTTTAAGTCAAGAATGGTGGCTTTTTCTTGTTGTTTTCTCTATGAAGGTTGCATGTGTTTGTTTTCAACAATTGCTTTCGATGTTGTTTTTAGTTACAGCTTTCAACTATTGTATGCTACTTTTGTTTTGTTGTTTCGTTTGTCAACTTCATTTTCAGTGGTTGTTCTTTGAAATTTTCAACTTATGTACTTATAAATAGGCAATGCATAAGGGCTGTAAAGTAGAGAGAGTTGCAAAAAGAGCAACGGTTGAAGAAATAAAAAAAATTTAGAAAATTGTATGTGTTGTGTGAGAGGTTGTGATGGATATCTACTTACATCAACAGTCACCGATCCTTTACAAGGAATTGTAGTTCCTATGACAAGAGTAAGAGCTAAGCACATAAAGGAGGATTTGCAAAAGTTAATAAAAAACATTCAAGACAATGAGGCTATTTTGGAAGATTCTAAAACATTACCAAGATTAATTACTTATCTTCAAGCCTAAGAAGATGAACAAGGCTTAACATAAGAAAAACAATGATTGGAGCCCTATCTGTAGGGATGATCTATATACTTTTTTCTAATGAAGCGTAGTCTATATAATGAAGCCCAATTTGAAAAGATTAAAGACATGAGCTTTGAGAGAAATTTCATATTTTGAATCTTTTGTCATTAATTTTTATTAGTTTTCAAGTTATTTTTAGAAGGATTTCAAATGTAAAAATTGATTTATATCTATTAATTGAGGAAATCGTTTCTAGTCAAGTCTTTCCTATTTAGTTATGATTAAAATTTATTAAGAAGATCTTTCCTTATAGGGATTTCATCTTTTAGTGCCTATTTAAAGAGGCAACCTAATGTATTATGGATCATCATATTATTAATCAAATTTGAGTGTTTTTTTTTCTATTATGAGAGCTTTCTCTTTGTTCTTTATTCAAGAACTAAATCTGATCTCTTCAAAGTAACTTGTAGTGATCAACTTATAACTTGGATTCCAATCAACAAGTTTGGTTGAGATCGGGTTCTTTACTTGATTTAAAACAGATTTTGGAGTTTCTTTTTCCTTGTTAGTTTTGAGTCTTCGGTGTTTCTTCACCAAGGTTTATATCATTTGGTATCATAGCCAAACTCTTTGAATCAAGTTACATCTATCCTTATGTTCGTTTCTTGTTTAAGTTTAATTTTTTCTCTTTTGTTATTCTTATTCTCATGTCTTTGTTTCTTTTTAATATACTGTTCCTTGTGCTCTTCTTTTCCTTTTAGCAAAAATTACATTAAAGTTTTTCCTTTCATCTATTCTATTTTAAGTCATATTCATTCTCGAAAAAAAAAAGAAAAGAAAAGAGGATCTGCATATCTTTAATTATTGCCAAAGTTGCACGAATCTGTCTCAAGTCAAAAGTTGTAAGATTCTGTTGTCTTTAATTATTATACACATTTTTTGGTGTTATTGCTAGTTGAAAAAAAGGAAGAAAAAAAAAGAAGAAAAAAGGAGAAAATAACAGAAAAAAATTTTTAAAAAAAGAGGGGAAGACATTTACTATCTTTCCATTTAGTTCAGATATTCCATTAACATCCTTAATTTGTTTCCTTCTTTCCTTATATAGTCATTTTCTGCATTAATTCTTCTTTCCTTTTTCGCCCTTATTAATTCTTCTTTCCTTATTTGTGCTTAATTATCATATTCTTATTTCTTCTTTTTTGGATTTTCTAACATTTCCTAATTCAGTGATTTTTGCTTTCCATACCTTTTTATTCAAATTTTCTTTCCATTATTTTTACTGTCTCTTGTTTTTTCACATAAATCTACCTTTCTTGTTGACTTAGAATTCAAAGTAATTAAGTTTAAATTGCTATTTTTTTTCTTATTAAGATCATTGATCAGGTTCTAGTTTAAAGAGCTTGTAAGGGGAAGTTAAGTGGTAGAAGGCAAGAGTGGAGAGCTTAACATCAAGAAAAGCCAAAACTGAGTGAAACACAAGTGAACATTGACTAGAGAGTAAACACGTAAGGGACCATATGAGGAGAAACTAATTTATTTTATTACTAATTCTTTACTTGTAGGGTTAATCATGAGTGGTGGCAGAAAAAATGTTCACAATGACCTCAAGATATTCATAAAAGCCATCCAATATCAATTCCAGACTCTTAATATGAGATTAGACAATCTAGAGGCATCAAGCAGGTCAAATTCTTGTAAATATCAACCACCAATTATGTAAGAAGAGGAGGAAGCTGATTTTGAAGAGGTTGGATTCATGAGAGGAAGAGGGGCTATTCAAAGTAATGATAATAATTTGAGTAGTATTAAAATGCAGATTCCCTATTTTCAAGGAAAGAATAATCCAAAATTATACTTAGAGTGGGAAATAAAAGTAGAACATGTGTTTGATTGTCATAACTATTCTGAGGAGAAAAAGGTCAAGCTGGCAACGTTGAATTCAAGGATTATGCTAGCATTTGGTGGGATCAATTGTTACTCAGCAAGCGTAAGAACAGAGAGAGGCCTATTCAATCATGGGAAGAGATGAAGGTAATAATGCGTAAATTTTTAATACCTAACCATTATTATAGAGACTTGTGCAGGTAGTTACAGGGTTTAACTCAATCTTCCATAAGTGTGGAGGAATACTACAAGGAGATGAAGATAGCCATGATCGAGAAGCTACTATGGCTAGATTCATTAATGGTTTAAATAAGGAGATCGCTGATGTGGTAGATTTGCAGCATTGTGTAGAGATGGAGAATTTATTTTATAAGGCGATTAAGGTTGAAAAGCAATTAAAACATAGGGCAACTTCCAAATCTGGCGTGACTTCTAACTCTTCATGGAGGTCAAATTGAAAGGATATCAAGACTACCTTAAAACCAAATGACGTTGGAAAAGCCAAAGATTCAGTTTCTTTTAAAGGTAAAACCGAAACTAAACCCTTCTCTAATCATAAGAATTTAAGTGTTTCAAGTGCCAAGGGTTTGGACATGTTGCTTCTTAATATCTAAATAAAAAGACTATTATTATTATGAATAATGGCGAAGTAGAGATTGCTTGCTCAAGTGATGATGAAATGTTGCCATTGGAGGATTTTAGCGATGTTGATGTTGAAGGACTCGTGATTGAAGAATTGCTTATCACTAGGTGAACTCTTAAAATTTAGCTCAAGGATGAAGGAGATGAAGCCTAACATGAGCATATCTTTCATAATTGGTGCCATGTGAATAGTAAGGTATATAGTCTGATAATTGATAGTGGGAGTTGCCCTAATGTTGTTAGTACTTTATTAGTTAATACATTGAATTTAGAAACTCTAAAACATCCAAAACCGTACAAGTTGCAATGGTTGAATGAGTGTGGAGAAGTTAAGGTGACAAAATAGCTTTTGGTGGCATTTTCCATTGGGAGTTACAATGATGAGGTTCTTTGTGATGTAGCGCCAATGCATGCTAATCATCTTCTTTTGGGACAACCATGGTAATTTAATAGAAAAGTTCAACATGATGGGTACAAAAACAACTACTCCTTTGTCATGAACAACCGATATATGATCTTAACACCTCTCAAACCATAGGAAGCATACGAGGATCAAATCAAGATAGCAAAAGAGTACAAATTGAGAGAAAAACAAGTATATGCTCAAGAAAAGAGTGATAGTGAAAAAAAGAGGGAGAGTGTGAAAAAAGAGTGAAAAAAGCATAGTAGTGAGTAATAAGAGAAGAAAATCATATTGTGAGACTCAAAATAGAGAGAAAAATATAAGAGTTGGTGCCTATGCCAGTAGTAGTGAGATCAAGAGTGTTATATTAGCCAAGCAATAACTACTTGTACTTATGTATAAATATATTTACCTTTCAACTAACGAACTTACTCCTTCTTTGCCTAGTGTTGTTGCGCCCGTATTGTAGGAATTTCCTGACTTGTTTGCTGAGGAATTACCACAATGATTACTGCCTTTAAAATGCATTAAACATCAAATCAATTTCATCCCATGATCAACAATTCCTAATAGGCTAGCTTATAGAGCTAATCTAGAGAAGACTAAGGAGATTCAAAGGCAAGTGGATGAGTTAGTGGAGAAAGGATTCGTGAGGGAGCGTCTTAGTTCATGTTCAGTTCCTGTAATTCTAGTACAAAAGAAAGATGAAACATGGCGCATATGCATGGATTGTTGAGCTATCAATAAAATTATGGTAAAGTATAGACATTCCATACCTAGATTAAATGATATACTTGATGAGTTGTATGGATCTTATGCATTTTCAAAGATTGATTTAAAAAGTGGATACTATCAAATTCGCATAAATGAAGGAAATGAGTGGAAAACTACTTTTAAAATAAAATATGGTTTATATGAGTGGTTGGTATTACCTTTTGGTTTAACTAATACATCAAGTACTTTTATGAGATTAATGAACCATGCTTTGCAACCTT
>JAOXYD010099715.1:0-25463 GCA_028565735.1 Pinacopodium congolense | reverse complement strand
TAAACTAGTTAAACATAATTAAATTAAGAAAAACAAAAATTAAATAAACACTAAACATAATTAATTAAAAGAAAACAGAAGCTGAAAAAAAAAGCAAAACACAAATTGATTTTTAAATTAATGCAAACACACATTTCTTAAGCTATTATTTAATTAACTAAAACTTAATTAATCAAAACTTAAATTAACTTTCTAGCAAAAATTATAATAACTATAAATTAAATAAAAATTGAAACAATCAATTAAAACCTAATAAATAATCAAGATATAAAGCATAACTAAAATAAAAACATGAAAACAAATTTAATTCAATTTTGCTAATGACAAAATTAATATTATAAGCAAATAAATGTTGTAACTTAAGGGAAACAATAAACTTAACACTAAAATAATATTCAGAAAAAAAATAAATGAAAAAAAATAAATAAGAAAATTTAGACAAGAAGCAAGCTAAAATTCAAACAAGAAACAAAACAAAAGGAAAGCTCAAATGGAAACTACAACTGAATTTAATAAGCAAAAACAATATATGCACAGTAATTAATTTAAATTAAACTCTAAACGAATGCA
Organism: Pinacopodium congolense; assembly: GCA_028565735.1. Taxonomy (NCBI): domain Eukaryota; kingdom Viridiplantae; phylum Streptophyta; class Magnoliopsida; order Malpighiales; family Erythroxylaceae; genus Pinacopodium; species Pinacopodium congolense. The sequence goes on along the minus strand of JAOXYD010099715.1, from coordinate 24,893 downwards.
CTGCATCTTGGACAGCTGAAGTCTTCTCTTACTGGTGTCTTGGTGGTGCGCCGCTGGTGAAGAATCTCTAACCAGAAGCTCCAAGCCACCTCGTCACTTGTCCCCTCTCCTAGGGTTACGTGCATTAATTCCTTCCACACCCGGCTCCTCCTTTTCTTGTTTTTAATTTTTCTTTTCAGCTATTAGGCTCTTGGGTCTCTGCCTTGGTGGACATGGGTTTTCTCTAGTAGGAGTAAGGGAGCCCACCAGATGCAGCAGTCCATGCGGTCCACGCGTGAGGGTTTAGCGACTCGGTCCATATGCAAGTTCCGCAGCAGGTAGGTCACCAGGCCATGCGCGCAAGTCCAGCAGGTAAGGCTTGGTCAGGTGCAACTTTACGCGGGCCAGCAAGGAAGATAGCACTAAGCAGGTCCAACATGAAACCAGGCTCCAGTCATCAATAGGCGAGTCTGGTGCAGGTCTAACTCTATGGAAGAAGCAATCCTTCATCCTTCATCCGATTTTAATGTTTTTTTCTTTTTTTAAAATAGATATAATCTTTTAATTTTTCTTAAATTGCTTTAAATTCTTCATGCTTTGACCCAAAATTTGTGCGAATACAATAAACCTGTCATTAAACACAATATAACACAAATTGAGTATTTAAACAATAAAATAAGATTGAAATGACATTAAAATGAATATGAAAATTTAATACATTTTAATCTTATCAAATACCCCTACACTTGAACTATTTCTTGTCCTCAAGCAATTATTTAAATACTTCACTCAAGTAATCTCAAAATGAAGTTTCAAGCTAATTGAGTATAAACAAAAATCAACCAAATCACCCTTTTATAATGATTTGATTCTAATAAGCATGGAACATATAAACATGATACACTACTCCTCTTCTAAACATATTTTTCAAATCAATGGTCACATTTAATAAAGCATATCAAGATATCCTTCAAAATATAATAACTTACGTATTTAAAAGATGGAAAAAGATAACGAAATCTCATTTAAATGTTCTACAATCAAATAGTCATCAAAATAGATATCAATTGTTATTAAAATAATTAAACTGAAAAATCACACACTTGAAAGTAAATATATCGAAAAGGAGACATGTCTATACTAATTGTTAAAAAACATGATATCAAATTCTAGAGGAAAATTTTTTTATGCCAATTATTGGAAAATAAAAAATTAATACTAATTATTCTTGTTGTTTGAAAAACATTTTTCAAGGTAGGAGACAACTTGTTTCCAATATCAGAAGTTGTTGAAAAAAATGAAATGTTTATACCAATTGTAATAAAAAAATATCTTAAGAAATGTTAATATCAGTTGTAATAAAAAATATCTTAAGATTATCAACTAATTAAAAGCTCTATCAATGACTCCCCCTAAATTCATGCAATCAAAATTTCAATGTAACACAAAAAATGCATGAGAAGGATCATATCAATTTATTTTACCACAAATGCATTCAAGCTTGACTTTAAGAAGCTCATGGAAGAACTTATCGAAGTTATACTCAATTATGCAATTTAGATGAAGTTCTATGCTCCCCCTCACTATATGAATAATACTTAAAAGTATCATTATAAGATTTGTCTAAAGACTGAAAGTCATGTCATGAATTATTGAAAAATTAATATGGGAGATCTTAAAATGCATGAAGTCAAAATTTTAAAACTTCAATGAATCTTGAAAACTTTTCTATCAAAGCATTACGACTTTTAAAAAAGATTAAGGATTTTTAGAAAAACTTCCAAATTCCCACTCAATAAAATAATTTTTCCAAACAATATGGAAGTTCGGAATTTTAAACTACATCAGAGGGATCAAAATTTTCGAAAAACATGATTATTGAAAATATGCACAAAAGACTTCAAAACATGCTTTCATGTGCAAAATCAAAACATATACTCTTTTAAACATTTAAGCCTCCAATGAGCACTTGAAATAATCATATTAAGACATAAAAAAACAGAATTTAAACCTATAAAAATGACATTTAAGAAAGCTCTTCAACCAATATCAACTAAAAGAAATCAAGAAGCTTAAACGTTATATTCATGCAGCACAATCAAGATTTCTAATTAGTTAAAACTTTAAATTTAATCAAAAAAGTAAATATATATCATATATACAAGTTATGTGCAAATAACACAAAAACACAAGAATTAAAATCGCAAAATGTTAATTATTCAGTTGACCGATATCAGTGATGTCCCAACACACCACATTCGGTTGGCCGAACTAATTCTATCAGCCGATCGATATACCTATAAAGCATGTTTGATCGACCGAACTAGTCTTAACGATCAACCGATAGTCAGTAGTATGAAAACATGCAAAATTCTCACTTTCTCAAGTATTCAATTACTTTATTTATAGTCTAAGTAGCAAGATATCAAGTAATACACAATTTCAAGTAAATTCAATTATCTAATTTTTAATCAGAATTTCAGTTAATCAAGACATTGACGTAAAGCTTATCAAGCAGATAATATAGGTTTAAGGTGTACCTTCCTTCTAATAATCTATCACTAACTTCTTGTAGCCTTTACATCTTTGGTTCAATAATTTTGGTGATTTATTTTTCTTTTATACTCTTGGAGATACCCTTTAATACCTACAAAATACAATTAATGAACTTTTTATACCTATATCATCTTGGGTCCTTAATGGTTAGTTCTATATCTTTCGAGACCATTTGAAAAAATATTTAAACGATCAAAGAAATATTTTAAACATATTCAAAATGACCACGAAAATGACAAGATAATGGAGTACGTAATTTATGAGTATGTCTTAGTTTAGAGCCATTAAAACTACTAAAAGTATAATATGAATTCGGTCTCACATTTTTCCTATATGCATTTATAGATATAAACATTTTTCTTTAATGAAAATCTAGTCTATAATGTGTATGAGAGACATTTAAAGGCATATGATGAGTATGATAAACATTTTCTAGGAAAATATAATTTAAAAGACCTACAGGCATCATTTTGATAATGTGCATTAACACAAAAATTATATCTATTTTTGGGCACATGCACATTAACATTCTTCTTTGTTATGATTTTGATATATGAAAAAATGCACGATGCTTAGGTTGAGGTCTACTAGGTGCATTTTGAACACTCCGAGAAGCATATTCATCATCTAATTTCTTTGCCTTCACAAAAATAGTCTTACTAGTAGATGCCTCATTTTCATTACTATACCCTAAACCATGTTTATCATTTCCAAAATTTTACATACTCAATAAAGTATCTAGTTTTCCTTTTCCCTTGTTGATTTTTTCAAGTGATTCCTTAAGGGATTCAGTTTCTTTCTTTAGGGACCTCTTTTCATTTACAAGCTCATCATTGTATTTATTAATCAGGGTCATATCTTTTATAAGGTCATCATTTTTTAATTTACATGCATCTAATTCTTCTAAGACTTTCTTGGGCTTATCTTGCAATTCCTTGAAATTTTTAGTTAATTCTTCTATATGTTCTAACACTTCATCATGCGTATAATCACATTCATCTTCACTTGGAGGAGAGCACACCTCGTTGTGTGCCATAAAGCACATGTTGGCCACTTCTTCTTCTTTATAATCACTACATTTGGACTAAGAGGTTTTCTATACTTTCTTTTTCTTGAAATCTTTTCCTTATTCTTCTTGTAGGTGGGTGAATTGTGATCTCAAATGTCCTTTTTCACCATACTCAAAACATGTTGGGTTAGATAACTTATATTTTTCATAAGACGTACCTTTTTGAAGCGTTGAGGCATTTCGCATCAAGTTCTTTAGCCTTCTTATGATGAATGCAAGCTCCTCCTTTTCACTTCCAAGCAATGATTCTTCATTGTCACTTTCCTCCTTTTTGCTCACTTTGAAGCCAAAATTTTCTTCCTTGACACCTCTTATTCTTCTTGGATATTTTTCATCCTCACCATGTACATTAAGAGTGAACTAATGAGTTCGTCGAGATGAAGTGTGTTGAGGTCTTTAACTTCTTGTATTTTCGTCACCTTTGTTTCCCATGTCTTTGATAGAGACATTAGAATTTTCATACATACCTCAACACTAGAATAGGTCTTACCTAGACATTTTAGGGCACTTATAATATTATTAAAACGAGCATACATTGAAGAAATAGTCTCATCATGCATCATGCGAAAGAGTTCACAATCATGAGTAAGCATACCTATTTTGGTCTCCTTGACTTGATTGGCACCTTTATGAGTAATTTCAACAGTATGCCATCCATCATATGTAGTTTCACACAATGCAATCCTATTATATTCCCCCACGCTTAAAGCACAATACAAAATATGCATAGCCTTACTATTCAGAGATATTGACCCCTTTTCATCTAGGTGCCACTCATTCTCTTTCTTTAGGACTATCATTTCCTATGAGTTTGGTACGCATTGTAAATGGTTGAGCTACGATTGTCTATAAATCAATGTTTCCCCCATGGAGTAACATCTTATCCTATTCTTCCAATACATATAATTGTTACTATCGAAGAAAGGTGTTCTATGTGGATTATGTCCATCTAAGCTATAAGAAGAACCTATAGAATTCATGAAATGTGCCATTTGATCTTTCCTCAGAAATTCATGAAATGTTCCATTTGATCTTTCCTCAGAAATTCATTGGAATTTAAGCTCTAAGTGAGACCTATGCTCTGATGCCAATTGTTGGTCCTAAATGGCACCTAAGAGGGGGGTGAATTAGGTTCTAAGAATATTTCAAGTAAAAACACAAGAATGAAAGCAACAATAATTTGCAAAAGGTAAATAAACAATTATAAGAAAAATAATAAACACTTTTAATTATTGAAAGTAAGATAAGAAATACAAATGTAAAATTGATTACAACTTACAAATCTCCTTTTAGGCTAAAGGATAACCCACTTTTTTTCGTTAAGGCTCAAGATAAACCTTTCTTCCTTTTTCTAAAGGTCAAGAATAACCTCTCTTCCTTTTTCTAAGGCTCAAGAATAACCTTACAAATTCTTTTATGGTTCAAGAATAACCTTACGAATCAAACACACTAATAAGTTCATGAAAAAATCTAAACTCAAATATGAACTTATATCACTTCTCTTTCACTTTGTCTTTTTGTGTCACAACTCATCTTTTTTATTAGACTTGCTTAGTCTCTATGTATGCTGCAAATAACATCTATTTATCTGTTGGTATAATTAATTTCTTTTGGACCGTTGGGCAACTCTTGTTACTACCATTGGGTAAATCTTCTATCTGTTGAGCAATATAACCGTTAGGAATAATCTGCTACGAAATCCTATTTATTCAGTCGATCGATAGACATATCCGGTCATTCGATCTTCTTAATTTTACTTCATTCGATCATCTAGTAGCTTCAGTCAGTCAAACTATACTAGTACATTCAGTAGATCATTGTATTCGATTAGCCAATCTCTTCAACAAGTTCATTCAATCTACCAATCTCTATGGTTCAATTGACTGATCTTCCTTCGGTCGATCGATGCACCCTTCAGCATTAGTGTTCAGTTGACCGATCCTCCCTTTGTTTGGAAATCAACATTTTCTTGCTCGAATGATCCAATCAACCTATCCTTATTCACACTTAAACAAAATTATCATCATAAAAATAAGGTGGAACCTCCTTTGGTTCAATAATAAGCATTAATATCTTAAATAAACAAAGATTATCATCTAATCATGCGATAAACATTCACTCAAGAAATTTAAAAACTTGTCCTTCATTAGAATTTAGCTCAAAGCATCATACACAAATAAGACAAATTAATATTGAAACAAAACATCATATGTTCTATCAGTTTTTATCATCATTTTATCCTTCCTAAATAATAAATCAATTATTCCAAAAATTGGCTTCAAAATAAAAAAACTTTTCTACAAATTATAGATTTTATTAAAACTAGAAAAATGATGTGATTTAGGACAAATAAAACATAAGTGTGAAACAACATTCCCTCCCTCACACTTAAATTAAACATTGTCCTCAATGTTCTTAAAACCAAACAATAAAGCATAAAAATGAGAGACAAGGAATAGAAAGCACCAAGATAAAAGATAAAATCACTTGAAAATCTATTGAAGGTGCATGTTGAAACTTGCTCCATAAGTTGGCAAAGAATGAATATAACACCTGAAAAGCTAATAAAATATAATCAAAGAACTAGAAATAAAATAAAGCAGCTATGCTCTATAAAGTAAATCTGACCACATAATAACAAGGACCACAAAAATTAAAACAAAAGAAAGCACACCAAACACACTTTAGATACTATTACTACGGTTGGGTTGTCTTCCAACAAGCGCTTCTTTAAGGACTTTTAGCTGAACCTTAAAGTTAGGGAATTTTCAATCTAAAATTTAGCTTACCATCCAATTGATTACCTTTATGTTTTGGAGATGGTGAATCTAATTTCCCCTGGGTGCTTGCACCTTTCATTAAGTGTTCAAAAGCATCACAAATTCTAACTTTAAAGAAAAACATTGCATAACCCTATCTTGAGGAACGTACCCTGGTAAATTTGTAAGAATGACTACCTTTAGTCTAGGATTAAAAGTAGAAAAATCGAGGAAATCAATACACTCCACTGATACTTCAACTTCCATCAATTCAGCACTTGGAATAACTGTATCAGCAATTGGTTCAAGCAACTCTTTTGATTCAATTTCAAGTTTCTATTTATTATTTTAAGTCATAAATATCATGCATATCACCTTGTTAAAAATTAAGAGCCGCTAAGCCATGATTTTCTAATTCATGAACATGTTCTTCATTAACCTTAACAAAGTCAACCATAGACTCAGCGATTGGTGCACCCACAAGTTCATTAGTTTTAAGTGTTTTTTCATCATTCATGCAAAAAAAAATGTCATAATCATTATGTTCAAAAGAATTTGAAAACTCTTTAGTAACATTATACATATTCAAAGGTGCTAACTCGCTTGACACTAATGGAGGGGACTCATTGAACGGACATGAAGAATATTGACTAATTGATCTTTGTAATTTCTCCATTTGGGACTATTTCTAAATTTCTAAGAGAACTTTTCCCTTATTCCCATTGTCTTGAACAAGTGATTGCCTTTCCCTTTGTTCCCTCATTAATTCCTTAATTTCAATTAATGTTGCAATTCTAGACTCATGATTAGAAGAAGGTTCATACGATGATTTATAATTTGGTTTAGGATGACTTTGAAAATGAAATGACTGACCTGAAGTAAAAGATGGTTCATTATGAGATGAATTATGCCATATATAATCGGGGTAAGAGGGTGAATGATGAAAGGCATAGGATTGATGATATATATTGTGATTTGCCCATTGAATAGCTTCTTCTGGCTCATACCATTAGCAATTTTTGCAATGATCATATTGTCTCCACATCTTTTTAATGACTAGAAACTAGGCACTAAAAGATGCTACAACACACAAACTAAACAGACAAGAAACACAAAAAAAAGAACAAAAAAACCAGAAAAAGAAAAGCACGTAATATAAACATTATATACACCCTAGATTAATTAACACCAATGTATTCTTAGTATCACACAATATTCAGTTCCCATACAACAGCACCAAAAACAGGATGGGTTGATTTGGTAGCACTAATTATCCTCAAATTAATCAATAAATTCACATACAATTCATATTTAAATCAAAATCAACATAACGGTTGTGTACCGGTCACAAGTAATAAAGTGAAGCACTTTTAAGACTTTGTAATGTCAAACCTATTGAGAAAATGTGTGAATACTCAAGCAATTAAAATACAATTATCTAAGGAACTTAAGACTTTTAATTTAAAAGGGTTAGATTAACTAAAACAAACCTTAAAACTTATAACTTTGCAATTGCATTCCAAGTGATTTAAGGATTACCAAATCATTAATTTGCTAAGGACTAGGCATAAATAATTTAAGTAAGTTATGAAATGGATTGGAATTTCTAACCTAGAGCCTTCACTAAATTAAGACAAAGCTATGGTTAAGTCATAGCCTTTTATCTAGAAGACTTATTTCATGGTTTGATCCACTTATAAATCTAAGAAGTAGGTTTAAAGTTTGGGAAGTTCTATTCCTAAAAACCATATTTAAGATTAGTTACCTCATGATAACCAAGGTAGATTTCTTGGATCCTTGAATTAAATGATGTTGTTTGTTGAATTTTCCAATGATTAAGTAGAGATGGTTGGATCTTCAATCATCTTAAATCACATTCTAAGTGGATAACTCAAAAATCTCATTAAGATGTCAAATAAACCAAGATTATCATCCAATCATGTGATAAACAATCACTCAAGACATTCAAAACTTGTCCTTACCTTGAATTTAGCTCAAAACATCATATATAAACAAGAAAATCTAGATTGAAACAAAACAACATATGTTCTTTCCATATATGAACAAAGAGAGTATAAAATAAAGGATTTAATTTTTAGGAAGCACCAAATGGTGATACAAACTGATAGATAGCCTCTCAACATTTGAATCAACTCCCTTGAATCCTCAAAACAACTTGAAATTACAATATACAAAGACTAGAAAACAAAAAGAAAAGAAAAACCTAAAAATTAAGGAAAGAATAAGAGACTTTGATTTTTTTTAATCTGAATTCTCCTTTCTAATCTATCCAAACTACTTTAAAATTGATCTCTAAGGCTTCTTATATATGTTATCTGTAAGTATGAACTAGTTGGACAAGTTGCAGTAAGTGGAGGAGCAAGTTACAACTAGAAATATCTTAGTAGGTAATAAAATGAAACTTAAATAGAGCAAAATAGCAGGCTATGATGGCGTCGTTTTAGTCCTCTACTTCGGGGGCATATCAGTAGGTTGCTAAACACAACGGTGGGCTACTAAGGTCATTGTTTTAGTCTTGTAGGTTGACATTTTGTTGAAATTTTAATCTTTTCTCAACTTTTTGACTTCCATATGCATTGTACAACATTTATAAACATAATTAAGTACTTTAATAACAAATTGGAAGCAATGTGCCTTAGAATTAGATTAAATTGAGATAAAAGTTCATTGAATTCAAGGCTTAACATAAAACCTTTAAGAACCCAAATAAGTGTAACTACTAAGTTGAACAAGGATAAGGAAGGAAAACTAATTCCTACTAAGTTATATAGAGGGATGATATATAGATTATTTTATTTGACCACTAGTAGGCTTGACATCAATTTTTTTGTTTATCTATATGCTAGGTTTTAGGCGAGCCATAGAGAGTCTCAACTTATAACTGTTAAGAGGATTTTTAGGTATTTATTTGGCACATTATCCTTAAGATTATGGTATTATAAGAATTTCTACATAAATTAAGTTGGATATTCTAATGTAGATTATGCTAGTAGCTTATTGGATAGAAAGAGTACAATTGGAACATGTCAATCTCTAAGAAATTCTTTGATATCATGACTTAGTAAAAGAAACAAAATTTTGTGGCTTTATCAATTGTTCAAGCGAAGTATGTAATGGCAAGAAGTTATCAAGTAGATGTCCTTCAACTTAGGTAACAACTTAGGGCTTATGGTATGGAGCTCACCAATATACCTATTACGTGTGATAATTCGAGTGCCATTAATGTAACCAAAAACCCAATCCAACATTTAAGGACTAAGCACATTGAAAATAGATGTAATTTCATAAGGGATCATGTGAAAAATGATAATATCAAATTGGATTTTTTAGATACACAACACCATTTGGTAGATATATTAATAAACTAATGAATGGGTACATGTTTTGTATGATTAGGTAAGAATTAGTTATGATTGATGGTAGGTATATTTAATCCTTATATGCTCATGCATGATTTCTTCTATATTGATTTATATTTATGAATTTTTACACTTTTATTCCCATTTAACAATTGAGTTTTTTCATTTTTTTATTTTTTGATGATGTCCTGAAAGGGGAGATGATTTAGTGATATTAAGTGTTTATTCACAAACAATTAATTTTATATAAGTAACCATAATGCATGAAATTAAGAGGAGTGTAAATGAATGAATTAATGGGGAGTGCAATTTTACATTGATATATATAAGTATATGCCATGAATTGATATGAAATGGTTGAATTTAAATGTGTTATTTATTTTATTCATTGTTATATATATGTGATGAATTGATAAGAAATGGTTGAACTTGAATGTTTTTCTTTAAATATTTCTCAATATCATATGTTTTTTATTAATGAAGAGTGAGAGATTTGATAGGGATGAAATTTTTTATGTTTTTGTATGTCATTTCACTTGAATTTGTCTTTATTTTTAGTTTGAAAGTTCTAAAATCATTTCATGTTGTGTTAAATGAAAGGTTAGAGGAGTTGACACAAGGTTTGGATAAAAAAAGCCAAATTTTGGAAGGAATAGGAGAAAAAATGAAGCAAGGGCATGATTTTGCCGAGAATTCCACAGAATTCTAGAGATGAAGTGTTGGAGAGTGGAAGATTAGTCAATTGAATGATCTATTTGGTCATAGTCAATTGATTGAATGACTTCTATTTTGTTGACTAGAAGCACTAATTAGTCGATCGACTATGCTACCGGTGAGGAAAAATTAAAGATTGAAGCATCTTTTATTGTTTTAACCTAGTTTGGGGTGTATAAAAGGGACGAGAGAAGTACAGAAAAAGGAAGAGCATTCATTTTCTCAAATAGCCTCTATAATATTCTTTGGTTCTCTTCTTATTTTCTTATCTTTTTCTTCTTGTTTTTAGGTTTTAGGTTAAGTTTTATCATTTTGGTGCCTTTCATCTCGTTAACTTTCATGTTTAGGTGTTACTTTCTTCATGTTTTAGTTTTTTTACTATTGTTTCCTATTTTCATTTGAATTTGTCTGTATTTGGTTAAGTTTTCTTAAATATCGTGTTAAACCTTTGATTTTGATTAATATAGTTGTGCTTCCATTAATTTCCAACCTTGTTCTCTTTGTTTACTTTTTGTGTTATACATTTATGTTCAGTTTTACATATTTTCAATTTGGGTTTTGTGTTTATTTTCTTGTGTTAACTTATTTTTTCTTATGGGTTGGAAGGTATTAATGGGATAATGACTCTTTAATTGTGAGAATTGGCTTAATTTTAATTGAGCATTATGATTTAGGTTGAGGTTAAATTGGAATTCAGGTTGAATGACATAAATTAGAGCTTAATGTATAGGATTGGCTATCCTAGATTTAATTGCTAAATATAGGCTTGGATATGTAATTGTCCATACAAATACCATAAGTGGTGATAGGCAAACTAAATTTATGGGTAAATTTAATCAACTTAGCCTAAGATTTCAACTCTCTAAGGTACATGATATGAGGTTGTGAGATTATAGCTTAGGTAGTCATTCCTTAGAGTCTAATATTTTTGCATGATTAAATCTAGAGGGCTTATTCTAGGTCATCACATGATTATAGGCAAATTTTCTATCATGTAGAATTTGTCTAAAATTGTAGGAACTTAGGATTCAAGAGCTTGTTTTGATCCATAGGCTATCATTTTAGACTTATCGCATTATATTATTTTCAATGATCAATTATAGGTCTTAAATCCATAAATAACTTCTGACTAGCTTTTCATATTTTTTATTTGCTTCTCGTCTTCATCTTTGTTTTTGTTAGTTTTCTTTTCATTTTGTTTTACTATCTTCATATTCAGGAGTTTTCTTTTATTTTTCTTTTCTTTTAGCATAATATTAGAAATAGCTTGAACTCCCCCTAGCTCCCTGTGGGATTGACCTTGACTTGCCCTACTACATTGTTAGGAGGTTAGGTTAGGAATTTATTATTTGATCATTAGTGATGAGCTATCAAGATTATTAAACAAAGGGAATTTCTAATATTAGTTTTGATGATATCCACTACCAAAGGATGAGTGAAGAAGAAGTTAGAGAAAAAAAACACCAAAAGAGGGCAAAGCTAGTGAGCTCGTAGGCATGCTCATGCCTATAAGCTTGCCAATGACATCTGAATAGTGGGACTCAATGATAGACTCATGATCATGAGTCTGGCAATGAACCTAATGGGATAGCCTACAAAAATAACACCCTTTAGTTATTTTATGTATTTCATTACATCCACAAACCATCTATCAGCCCCTAAGTAAGGAAAGATGAATCCGAAGCCATCTCTATGGTATTTTTGACAAAATTGATGGGGAACTTCAAAAATAAAACATCAAGATTTTAAGATCAAGATTGATTTTGGCAATAATTATCATCAAGCTGTCAAGGAATTCAAGAGATTCACCTATGAGGCTTTGATAAGTCTGTCGCTAACTATCAAATAATAAACCTAACTAAACGTTACTATGTAGTAAGATTAGCTCAGGTTGAATCCACGGGAAACTAGGAGGTACTGTTATTTCTATTATTGTAAAAATAAAACAAAAACCTCTGGACACAAAAAGAACTAACATAGCTAAGATGCAATAAAAAGAGCACAAAGAACAAACAAGAAGCAAAACACAATAAACTAACAACAATGAAAAAGAAATGGGCCGAAGGTATTCTCTAGATCATGGGATAACTATTAATCCTTATTTAGATAAAAGTTGGTTTAACCAATTTTCTAACTTATAGGTTGGAACAAGCTCTCCAACCTCCAGTTCCTCCAACTTAGGTAAATCTAATAAGCTCTTGAAATGCCCCTATCTTCACTATAACCTAGAATAAGCTCTCTAGATTTAATAGTGAAGATGCATTAAGTACTAAGAAATGACTATCTTAGGTCACTAACATGCAAGCTCAAAAAGTGTAACCTAAAGGTATGGAACCCTAGACGAGTTGGTTAAGTACTAAATCCAATAAGCCTATTGCTACTTTTTGGAAATCATTAAGGACAATTACTTATCACATGCTCAATTCTAGCATTCAAATTAGAAAATTACCTAAATGGTGATCAAGGCTAAAGATAATACCTAGTTGATGTCCTTTAACAAAAGCCCCAAACCAACCTAAGTTTCAAAACAAGAAATCAATTCAAAGAAATCTCTATTCTCATAATTAATCATTCCTTCTTCCCTCCTCTACCTCTAAGCCCTTAGGAAACCAGCCACATATAATTAAATCAACCAAAAAAAATATTATTAAATTACAAACCATACTTAATTAAATAAAACGAAAGCTGAAAAATTGGAAACACCAAAGGAAAAACACATTTTAATACTTAATAAAGATAAACATAATAACTTAAAACTCAAATGTTATTACATACAAAGCATTAAACTAGTGAACTAAATTACCAAGCATTTGGACATGGATAAAAAACATATGAAAATGAAAGCAACAACTAAAATTATTGGAAGACAAAAAAACTTAAGGAAAAAAGGCAAAAGCTAAATTAAAACTCAAAGGAAATGCCAAATAAACAGTAAAAAACATTTCCAAGAAAAGCTTTAAAGCTTTTGCTACCAAAATTCCCAATGAAAGCTCCAAGCTCAAAACTCCAAGTCGTAATTAGCTAGTGGAGAGCTTTTTCTCTTTAATTTAATTTATTTTTGTGTCGCCTCTCCTAGCTTCAAAAAAACCTTCCTGGCTTTTGATATGTTTTGTTGTTTTTTATTCTAAGGGTTGCGTGTCTCTAAAGCTAAGAAAGATTTCCTATCCAAAAATGCCATCGTCCTCCACTAAGCTTATAAAAGCTTTTGTTTTGTTCCCTTTAGCATATGACTCCACGCCACCTCCCAAAGCTTTATTCCCAATCTTCAAAACGTTGTAATCTCTTTAAAGACTTTAAAACTTTTTGTCTTATTCTAGTCTATCCTAGGGCTTTGTGTCAAGCCATGCAAAGAAAACTTTCCTCCTTTTCTTTTTAATGTTTTGTGCTTCCTTAAATGAAAAGCTCTCTTGCCAAGTTAATAAATTTTATGGTACTAGTTGTCTCCAACTTTCCTTAAGCTTTGCTTTGGAAGGTTTGAAAAAAGGCGTTGTCTTATTTTTCCTAAAGAAGGCTCTCCACTTAGATGTTTTTACTCCAAGCTTTCCAAAGCTTTTTAAAACGTTTGTGCCCCACTACTTAGACATCATTTTGCTATACCGTTTTGCTCCACTCCTTCAAGCTTTTGCTTTTTGTCTCCAATATATGTACGTGCCGGCTCCACTCCCTTCTTTTATTCTTTATTTTGCTCATTTTTTTTCCAAACTTCATGCTTTTAGTTTGTAGTTGTGTTCCATTATCACATCTATATGAAAGTTCCAAAGGAACAGAAGTTAAGCATTTAAACACTAAAATAGGACCAAATTGACAATAAAATGCATATCAAAACTTAACATATTTCAATCCTATCAAATACCCCCACACTTGAACCATTGCTTGTCCTTAAGTAATGATTTAAATATTCTACTCAAGCAATCTCAATCCAAATTCAAGAGTTAATTGAGTGAAAACAAAAACAAATTCATGGCTTTAATCTAGTTCAAAAATCTCATCTTTATCATGACAAAACTTAATTACTCACATGCAAACACACAAAGTTAATAAGAAGCAATCCCATATGCAAGCACACATGCAAACTCACATGCAAACGCCCAAGCCATTTTTCATAACTCGTCAGATGAATATAGTCAAGGATGTTAAAAATACACAAAACACAAGTGAAAATACAACATAATTTTAGTTTTTAGTAATGTCTATTTGAAAGGTCATCTAACTTTTTGACGGGAAGGTGAACATTTTATCCTGAACACCCCTGATTACTAGGTTAGATCACCATTTCAAATGGCTGCTAACACCACTCATAACTTCAACCTTACATTAGATTAAAGCCAACAAAGTGCAGATTTCCTAATACACAACAACATAAAAACAACGATATTATTTGTTCAACAATATAAACAAAGACGCTTTTTGTTTAACATCGCAAAAAGAAATATGTTTTTCTCCTTATTTATTTTTATTTTTCTATTTTTGGTCTTTTTTTTAAAAAAATTTCTTTTTCTTTTTCTTTGTTTCTATTTTTTTACAACTTATTTCAAACATCCCATTCCTCATTCCTATTATAAACTATAGAAATTGTACTTAAATATCAAATATCACACAAATGGGTCACTAACACATGTAAGCACTCAACAGAAAAAGAAAAATGAAAAAATTAAGGATTAGAAATCTTTTGGAATCAATCATTGTTCACTAAAATAAAAGCATCGTTTGGCTTTAAATATGAGAATTGACTATCAAATAAAAATCAAGATCATTTGAAGCTAAAATATTCACATCATAACCATCAGACTCATAAAAGTTTAAGTGCAAAAAAAAATTGCCCCACTGCCACACTTAAATAAGATATTGTCCCTAATATCCTAAAAAACAAAATCACATGTATAAGAGGGTGGGAACAAAAGTACTCCCCAAATTAAAAAGGACAAATCAACCTTAAGAATAGAGATTGCAACTTCATTTTTGAAGAAGAATTTAACTCAGTGTCTACCTACAACAAAAACACATAAAAACAATTAAAGGACACAAAGCAAAAAACCCTAAAGCTATCTAAAAATGAGAAAAGAATGAGAACTAAAGGATATTGATGGAGTGCCTCCCATAAGCACTTAGTTAAGGTTATAAGCTTGACCCTTGGCATGCTCATCATCATCCATTATCTAATTGAAGTTCAAGCCCAATAGGAAACATACTCACACTCCATCATGAGCATGGAGCAACTTCCCTCGAAGCAGGCTCACAGTCAGCTAGATTTCGCATGTCATAGGAGAGGTGGAATCGAATTGCTTCTCCACCATACTCCAAGGTCCACTCCCCTCTATCGAATCCCCCTCTCTTCCAAGATGACCTCCATAGTTTATTAAGCAATGCATGTGGAGGCATAACATCCGTCTCATCACCCTTTAACTTTGGCTTGCTGAGGCATAACTCCTTTAAGAATTTGATCAGATCTAACTCCTCTCTTCCTAATCGTCCTACCTCTCTTGCTTTCTCTTCTTTTGTTCTCCTTATTCTCTCTTTAACCTGGTAGGAAAAGGAGCATAGGTGTGGTTAGTAATATCAAAAGAAGTATTACATACCTTAGGAGTTATTTCCTCCTCCTTTTGCTCTAAAATTAACTCCTTTTCCTCAACAAGCTCCTCTTACTTTGGTTGCTCTTCATCCTTCTATTTTTATTCTTCTTCTTCTATCTTTAACCTACTAAGAAAAGAAATAGAATGTGGTTAGTAATATTAAAAGAAGTACTACTTACTTGATGAGTTGTTTAATCCTCCTTCTTTTCCAAGAACATCTCCTTTTACTTAATGGTCTCCTCTTGGTTTTCTTATTCTCCAACTTCCGATGAAGGAGCCTATGTCATCTCTTCGTTGCCTCCCTCTGATTGGTTAGGAATGCTTAAAGAGACTGGTATTCTAAGCGCGTTATCACTTATACCAATTGATTGAATTGATCTTCCAAGTCCATTAAACAACTCCTCATTTCTTATTTGAACTAGAAAGTGCTCATAGCCAAGCTCTTTACAATATTCTCCAATGTCATCCCCTCAGCTTATGGTGGAAAATGTTAGAGGTGGGGTTGTGGACTAACACTGCAATAGACTTTGATAATATGGTGGAAGATAAGTGAATCCATCTTGGTGGTTTTCATATGAAAAGCAAGGATGATCCCCCCACTCTGAATGGTAACTCACAGAGTAAGGATCATACCATTCTCATTAGCACTCCTGGGAATCGCCAATCCTATAAAACTATTGTTCAGCCTACAAGGAAGCACATATATCACTGAAATGGCCTAAAAATGAAAACAAATCACATACCTTAGTCTTTATGGTATCTATCATAATATGACCAACTAAGGGTGTGAGATTTGTTGCCTGCAATTGCAGTCTTAAGAGATCAGCAACCTCAAAATCATTAACATAAGAATTATTTTAGGAAGGATCATAATAAAAGGAATGTTGAAAATAAGTCATTACTTGAAAAAGCTATGAGATATAAATATAAAAAGACAAAAGGGTGATAAAAGATCATCAAAAACAAAAAGAAATAACAAAAACAAAATGGTGCTAAAATTTGACAAGTCAGTTTCTAACTATCAAATAATAAACCTAACTAAACCTTACTATGTAGTAGGGTGAGTTAGAGTGAAATCTACAATGAAGTATGGGTACTACTATTTATAATGTTGTAAAGAAAAACAAAAATAAAAACCACAAAAAGGTTAAAAACGAAGTAAATCACAGTAAACTAATAACAATGACAAAGAAATGGGTAAAAAGTATTCTTTGGATTCTAGAATAACTGTTGATCTTTAAACTTAGATAAAAGGTGCTTTAACCAAGGTACAAGCCTATAGGTTCAAACAAGCTCTCAAACTATCAATTCCTCTAACTTAGGTAAATCTAACAAGCTCTAGAAATGCACCTATCTTCACTATATCCTAGAAAAACATCTCTAGATTTAATAATGAAGACACATTAGGTAGTAACGAATGACTAACTTGGGCCACTAACACGCAACCTTGGAAAGTGTTACCTAAAGGTATGGACCTTAGACTATTTGGTTAAGTATACTAACAAATCCAACTAGTGTATTGTTACCTTTTGGAAATTGCCAAGAACGATTATTATCTTATGCTTAATCATAACATTCAAATTAGGAATTACCTCGAGGCCGGTCAAGCCTAAAGATAATACCTAATTCATGTCATTTAACCAAAGCCCCATACTAACCTAAGCTTAAAAATGCCAAATCAATTAAAAAAAAACTCTATTCTCACAGTTAATCATCCTTCATCCCTTTTATAACTCCAAGCCCTTAGGAAACTAGCCACACGTATATAAATCAACCAAAACAAAGGCTAAGTAAATACAAACCATACTTAATTAAATAAAACCAAAGATGGAAAATTGAAAACACCTAAAGGAAAATCAAAATTTTAAAACTTAATCTAACATAAACATAAATTACTTAAGCCATTAATCAATTAACTAAACCATAATTCAAAAAAACTTAAATTAATATTCTAAAGAGAAATTTCAACATATAGAAATTGAAAAAACAATGACATTAAGCAAAAGAAATAAAGAATAAATGAAAGCCCAAGAAATAAAGCTTCATTCAATTTATCACTTAATAAACACAAACATAATAACATAAAACTAAAATTTTATTACATAAGAAACCTTTAAACTAGTGAACTAAATGACTAAGCATTCTAAAATGGACAAAAAGCATCTAAAAATGAAAGCAACAACTAAAATTAACAGAAGAACCAAATACACTTAATGAAAAAAGGCAAAAGCTAAACAAAAAATCAAAGGAAATTCCAAAGAAACATTGAAAATGTCTCGAAGAAAGGCTTTAAAGCTTTTGTTGCCAAAACACATAAGGAAAGCTCCAAGCTCCAAGCCATACTTAGCCAATAGAGAGCTTTCTCCCTTTATTTCAATATATTTTTGTGCCATTACTCCTAGCTTCCAGAAAAACATCCCAACTTTTAATATGTGTTGTTTCTTTTTATTCCTAGGGCTACATGTCTCCAAAGTCAAGAAAACTTTCCTCTCAAAAAATGCCACTATACTCTTCTAAGATTGTAAAAGTTTCTTTTTTTTGTTCCCTTTAACCTATGTTTCCATGCCACCATTCAAACCTTTCCTCCCAATCTTTAAAATGTTATAGTCTCTTTAAAGACTTTAAAATTTTTTGTCTTATTATAGTCTATACTAAAGCTTTGGTTCAAGCCATGCATAGAAAGATTTCCTCTTTTTCTTTTTAATGTTTTATGCTCCCTTAAATGAAAAGCTCTTCTGTCAAACTAAGACATTTTATGTTGCCCCCTGTCTCAAACGTTCCTTAAGCTTTGCTTCCCACGCTTAAAAAAAAATGCTGCCAAATTATTCCCAAAAAAAAGCTCTCCACTTGGATGCCTTTCCTCAAAGCATATTAAAACTTTTAACGCTTTTCAAAGCTTTTGTTCCCCACTTCTCAAATGACATTTTGGTATGCAATTTTGCTCTGCTCCTTAAAGCTTTTGCTTTTTGTCTCCAATATATGTATGTGCCAACTCTAGTCTTGTCTTTTTCTTGTTTATTTTTCTCCTTTTTCTTCCAAATTTCATGCCTTTAGTTTGTATTTGTGTTCCACTATCACATCTACATGAAAATTACAAAGGAACACAATTTAAGAATTTAAATAATAAAATAGGATTGAAATGACATTAAAATGCATTTAAAAACTCAATATATTTCATTCCTATCAGCTTTTTTATTCCCTCTCTTTTTATCATTCATTTTATTATCCTTAGAATGTTTAAGAGCTAAACTTCTTATAAGATTTTGGTTATTATGAACTCTAAGATGTAGGATGCATTATTTCATTTGATTGAATGTGAGTTTTCCAGATTTTCATTGAATTACCTATGGATATTAATTAAGATTGGTTTTTCAATTGATGATGACCATGTAATATTCGATTCTAAATTATGATTTCATATGTTTAGATGATCCTAATCAAATATATGATTAGATCATCCATAGGTATCTCGCATGGAGACCTTGACCATAGGCTTACATAAGGTGCCTATGTTAGGTGTGAGCCTAGTAAAATCAATAAGTTCCATAGATTTTAGTAATGCATGCAATTGGTAAAGTGAAATAATGTGATCAACCGCTTTGTTTATTAAATTGAATAGGAATTGCATGAGTTGATCATAAGCTTATGATCTAATTTAGGGAAATCATGTAAGAAGGTTATTTGAAAACACATTAATTTAAGGAGAGTGGATGAATAAAAAGCATCTTAGGGGGTTCAATAAACTAAATACTAACTTCATTGTTGATAGTTAATTCATTTGAGTTTTCCCATAGATTCACCTTTATCCATTTTATTTATTTTCATTTTAATTAATCAATCATTGAACAATTTTACATAGATTAGATAACAAAGAACTTCACTAACAACACAGTCCTTGAGGTTCAACACCTAGTTTCATCATAGCTATATTGTATATTATTAGTAAACTTGCCTCATCATAAGTTGTGATATTTTTTAGTGTGATTCTGGATTAATTTTAACTTAGAATTAGGTACATCCATATGCACATCAATTTTTTAACCTCGTTGCTAGAGACTGCATCATTACTAAGTATTTTCTATTCTTTATCGGACTTGGTTTATTTAATTTTTTTTGATTTTTTGTTTTTTTTAGTCATTAATTTTTTGCATTTTTAATTTTGTTTAATAACTTTACATTTCTTGATCTTTCAGTTCTTATTTCACTTTTTAGGTTATATAACTTCTTAAATGACTAGGAGTCATTTGGTAGAGCTATTCGAGTTAGATCCCAAAGTTGAAATAGCATTTTAAAGAGGGTTAAGCGGGAATAATTTAGAAAGTAACACCAAGTTGAAGGTTTTAGAGCCATAGCTAGACAACATGGATCAAGGGTTAGGACTAAAGCATCGTTAAGCATAGGGGAGTCGTCAAGATTTTTCGCTTTAGGGCACCAAATCCAGCATCCATAAGCCAAAAGTAGAGATAACGAGATTCGAGATCAAGATATTGATGATTCAAATGCTACAAAACTAAGTGTAGTTTGATGGACTTCTAGATGAAGATCTTAATGCATATATTTCTAGCTTTCTAAAGATTTGTAACACATTAAATCTCAATGGTATGTCTGGGGATGGCATTAGAATAAGGTTATTTCCTTTTACATTAAGAAGAAGAGCTTGATTTTGGATGAAGTCGAACCTACCTAGTTCCATTTCTTCATGGAACCAATTAGTTGAAAAATTCCTTTCAAGGTAATCTTCCCGCTCTCGCTTATCTAAATTGCATAAGGAAATTACTTCCTTTTAACTTTAGGAGCAGGAGAACTTATATAAAGCGAGGGAGTACTGAAAGGACATGCTTAAAAAGTGCATGCATCATGGAATTAATTTAAGACATGATCAGGTGGACATTTCGTGAAGACCTCAATTTTGCCACAAAGTAACTGATATATGCATCACTTGGTGAAACTACTAGTTTTAAGACTCATAAACAGCTACAAAAGCTTATAGAGAACATAGCCAAGAACATATAGCAATAGGAATGGACAAGGTAGAGGTCAAAGCCTAGTAGAGGGAACAAAGCATAGATGTTGTAGCCTTATTAGCCCTTTCACATAACTACTCAGAATAAGTTCCTTCATATTATGTCCTCGGGTAGTAATTAATACCTTAACAAACTTACCAAAAACTTTTCTATTTCTAGCCAATGATAGTACTTCCAGATGTTCAACCTTCATTAGTGTTGGCAATATAGTCAAGGTATTAATCTAACAATCATTAGGGTATAATTCCTTCAAAACTAACCTTAAAGAGTCTACTAAAGTTTTAATGCTAGCAGACGTAAGAAAATCACATTTTTACACGTTTATAAATTGTAGAACAAGTATCAAAGAGACAAGTGATTATATCCCAATATTTTTAATTCCATTACTAGTCAAAGATAAGGTACTAAGCATAAAAAAGCTAAAATGTGAACTGGATAAGGTAGAATGTAGTATAAAATCTGTCAAGCAATTTGGAAGACTAAGTTAAAAGACCCTTATAGACTGATAAATTGTAGTCTATTCAATCTTTCAAAATTAGAAGAAATTTTTTAATTACACGAAACATATGAATAAAAATATAGCACGTACGATATAAGAGTTGATCTTATAAATGCATACCATTAAATTACTAGTGTCACACTTAAAGAAGTATTTTTCAAACTCCTCCTCAATCAACCACCAACAATTTGCAATATGTATTTTCAAAGGGGATCCACATGTAACAAGATCTAAAAAGTGCCTATCCATTCTCCTAGAGACAGAGAGCAATTGGCAGAGTCAACACCTCAAGGGATATTTGTTCACTGATATGGGTCAATATGCAAGTCCATATAAAAGGATAGGATTATGAGTTTCAATTAAGGAATAAATTATGAAGCTATAAGTGTCCTCACTATTAGGCATTTTGTTAGGGTTCCTTTTCATGTTAGAGTTCATAAAGTGCCTCTTCTTCAATTAACCATTTAGTAAAGGTCTCTAAACTTCTATGACTCTTGTTGAAAAGAAAGATGGAGATCATGCAGGAAGAAAAGATTCATTTGATGTTAAAAAGAAAGAAAAATAATAACATAAGTTCCTATAAAGTGGAAGATTCTCTTAGGGATATGATGTTATGTTGATATTTTATTATCAGTAGTCCCCTTATATAATTTAGCAAATGTCTTGTTGCTTGAACCAAATTGGCATTGGTTTAATTTATAAAAAATTACTACCATTGCTACAACCTATTTCGCATATATCATGAAAAACTTTGAATTTTGGTTTTTTATGAACTATCTTACATTGGTCTTTAGTCCCTCCTTACTAAATTTATATTTTTTGTTGCATGCAGTGCAAATAAACTCTTTATCATTATCTTTAACCTCCATTCCTTTAAAAAAAAATTGAATAAAGTTATATTTAAAAAGCACAATTATGTGAAGAAAAAAAAGAAAGATGAAAATTTTAAAAATGTGAAGAAAACAGAAGAAAGATGAAAATTTAATAAAAAATTTTCTCTAATGTGATATATATATTAAATAATTAAATAATTACCTTACTGAATAATGCTTATTGATATGTTTTAAATTATTATTATTTCTGCATTCAATTCCACATACATCACAAAAAACTTTGAATATGAGTTTTTTTAAAAATTTCGTTACAGTGGTTTCTGAGTCCCTCTTTGCTAATCACTTTTCTTCTTTGTTGCATATAGTGCAAATAAACTCTTTACAATTGTCTTCAACCTTCATTTTTTATAAAAAAAAAGATATTTGATAAATAAAATTATGGTAAGAAAGCACAGTTACGTGAAAAAATAAAAAGAATATTTAAGTCAATAAAAAAAATTTCTTATATATATATATTAAGAAATTAAATAATTACCTTATTAAATGATGGTCACTAATATAGGTCAATATGCAAGTCCATGTTTAAAGGGATATGATTATAAGTTTCAATTGAGGATCAATTAAGAGCTTACGAGTAAATTATGGAGCCATTACTATTCTCACCAATAGCCATTTTATTATGGTTCCTGTTCATATCAAAGTTCCAAACTCATTGACTCTTTAATTAAGCATTCAGTAGAGGTCTATAAATTTCTATTATTCTTATTGGAAAGAAAAATGAAGGCGATGCAGGAAGAAATGATTCACCTGATGTTGAAAAGAAATAAAAATAATAACATAACATCTTATAAATCACATTCTTAGTCATTATCTTATAAATTTTTTAATTTATTAAGATTTGGCTAGGAAAGTGGAAGATTCTCTTAAAGATAGGATGTTATATTGATATTTTACTATTAGTAGTCCCCTTATGTCATTTAGCAAATGTCTTAATGTTCTAACCAAATTAGTATTGGTTTAATTTATTAAAAAAATACTATTATTGCTATAACTTATTCTACATAGATTATGAAGAACATTGAATTTTAGTTTTTTATGAAGTGTCTTGCATTGGTTTTTTAGTCCCTCCATACTAAATTTCGTATCTTTTTTATTACATACAATATAAATAATCTTTCTAACATTATCTACAACCTCCCTTTTTTATAAAAAGATATATGATGACTAAAGTTATATTAAGAGAGTACAGTTATGTGAAGAAAAAAAAAGAAAGATGAAAATTAATAAAATCTTTTCTTCACAATAATATATATATAATAATTAAATTATTACCTCATTGGATGATGCTCACAAATATGTTATTATAAATTACTATTATTGTCGTAACCAATTCCATATACATCACAAAAAACTTTGAATATGATTTTTTTTAATTATCTTATAGTGGTTTTGGAGTCCCTCCTTACTAAATCACTTGTCTTCTTTGTTTCATATAGTATAAATAAACTCTCTAACATTGTCTTCGACCTTCATTTCTAATAAAAATATTTTTAAAATAAAATTATACTAAAAAAGCACAATTATATAAATAAAGAAAAAGAAAGATTAAAATTAATAAAATCTTTTCTCTAATGTAATATATGTATACATATATTAAATAATTAAATAATTTCCTTACTAAGTGATGTTCGCTGATATAGTCAATGTGCAAGCCCAGGTTTAAAGGGATATGATTATAGGTTTCAATTGAAGAGCAATCAAGAGCATACGAATAAATTATGGAACCATTATTGTTCTCACCAATAGTTATTTTGTTATGATTACTATTCATGTCAGAGTTCCAAATTCACCTGCTCTTCAATTAAGCATTTAGTAGAAGTCTCTAAATTTCTATAATTCTTGCTGGAAAGAAATATAGAGGTAATGTAAGAAGAAATGATCCACATGATGCTGAAAAGAAAGAAAAACAATAACATAAGCTCCTATAAATCATGCTCTTAGTCATTATCTTATAATTTAAACAATTTATTAAGATTTATCTAGGAAAGTGAAATATTCTCTTTAAGATAAGATGTTATGTTGATATTTTACTATCAGTAGTCCCCTCATGCCATTTATTAAATGTTTTAATATTCAAACCAAATGAGAATTGGTTTACTTTATAAAAAAATTTCTACCATTGATTTAACCCATTCCATATACATCATGAGAAACTTTGAATTTTAGTTTCTTATGAGCTATCTTGCATTGATCTTTAAGTTGCTCCATACTAAATCTCTTATCTTTTTCGTTACACGCATTGTAAAAAAACTTTTTAACATTATTTTCAACCTCTATCTCTAATAAAAAGATATATGGTGAATAAAGTTATATTAAGAAAGTATATTTGTATGAAGAAAAAAGCATAAAGAAGAAAATTAATAAAAGCTTTTATCCATAGTAATATACATATATATACCCTAAATAATTAAATTATTACCTTGCTGAATGATACTCACTAATAAGTTATT
>JAOXYD010099705.1:0-11766 GCA_028565735.1 Pinacopodium congolense | reverse complement strand
TTAATAGACTAAATGCATTAAAACTAGACCAAATGATAGAAAAATGAATGAGGGGTCGGACAAAACTGAAAACTATGCCTTTAAGATTTGAAAAAAAAAACGCCAGTTGATTGTGACAACAAAATACATTATTGTAACAGATGATTGGACTGATAAAAAATAAAGAACCTTAATCAATTTCTTAGTTTATTGTGATATTAGAACAACTTTTATCCAGTCTACTAATACTTCTAATGTGTTAAAAATACTCATACTTTATTTGAATTATTTTTTGAAAATGTTGAGAGGATTGGATAAAAAAATGTAGTGTACTTCTATTAGTCTCTAATGGCACCCAAAAGGGGAGTAGGTTAGATCCATTTTTTAATATCTTTTTTCAACTTTAAAATTATTTTTATGGAAAAGTAAATTATATTAATAAAAATAAAAGATATGTACAAAATTCTAAAATAAAAAAAAGAAGTCCATTACAACAAGCTGTCAATTAAACAGTAGGAAAAGGTAACTAAATCTACTCTAATTAAATGTTGTGAATTGAATATAACAATCAGTGGCAGCATGAATAAAAGTTATTAGTAAGTATCAAAATCAAATTGAAAGAAAGATGATTTATATAAAATCTGCAACTATTATTGCAATAAACTACTGAGTTTTCTTATAGGAAGTTTAACAGGGTTTCCAAATTGGTTAAATGTTGCCAAGGAGTCAATAATTTTATACATAAAGGTATCTTCTAGAGTCACCTCTTTTCCTTACTGGATTTGGGTTCTTCTTTACTGGCACTTTAAATCTCTTTCCTTACTTTCTCTTTTGTTTGGGCTCTCTCTACATTTTGCTAAAGGGTGCATATTCCTGATTTGCTTTTAACTTTCTTTTTCTTTTTGATAAGGCCTGGGTTATAGTGTTCTAAAAAAGGTCCCAATTTTGAGTTATGGTTTGGCATGTTGAAGGTATTTGCTAACTAAGTTCCTTATTTTCATCCATACTCTATTATCTTAAGAGAGTTTTCCTTTTTATATTTATGGTAGATCCCATTATCAAGTTAAGGTTGGGATTTCTATCTAATTTTGATATTATAAGCAAATATGAGGTTGAGTCTACTAATTTGTGAATCCTATCTTAGATCTACCCTTGTAAAGTGCTTTCATTTCCTTTAGTTAAGGCCTTTCTATTCTCCGTTGAAAGCTCTTACACTCCTTCCATTTCTATTCTAATTGTTTTATTGCTCTTTTATTTTCTAATTAACCTAAATACCTTCCTTTTACACGGTTCTTTATTAGCAACATTTAGGATGGATACCGATGGCCTTGTGGCTCATTGGGAGGGGATATCTAAGTTTTCCTCCTTTATTAAGGTTTAAGTCTTGATAGAGATAACAATTTAACTATATATATATATAATCTATGATGGAATGTGGCTTATCTTATTAAGGATTTTTTTATAGAACCTGAAGGAATGACATGTGTGCTATAGCTTCTGATATGGTAAGATTTTGTTTGTTAAAGGTACCTGCAAAAAAAGATAGTAAAATAAAACAAAACAAAATTAAAGATTCAAGCTCTCATATATTTTATTGGTATATTTCCATGATGAGTGGATGCAATCTAATAGATAAACTCTAAGATGTATTGGCTTCATCTTTAAAGATATGATTATTCCTTTCCTTCTATATGACATAAACATTAGAGGCATAAATCTTTATTAATTAGGAGAAGATTGGTTCTTTTGGAATTCATAAGAGATAAGATCCATTAGATAGTGTAGTGGAAGATGTTTGGTGTCCAATTAAGGGTTAGTTTACCAATTATAGAGGTCTAGATAACTTTAAAGAAAAAGTAATTGAAAAATAAATGTCCATAAGTTTTTCGGTTTAAATTTCATAATAAATAGATGCTTAGGGCAAAGCTATATGGAAATCTCTCTTTAGTAGAGAATTTATTGATAATTGCTAGCCAAAGAATGAAGTTATTTGTAGGGATAAACTACTTATGCCAAACCAGGTTAGCTTAGGAGCAGGTTTATGAAGGAGATTTGAGATATTTATAGGTTAAGGTGTTTGTGAAGACCTTGGAAGGATGTGGGATCCATTCCAAAGTGTCATCTCTAGAGGGGCGAGAGGAAGGGAATGTTCTATTCTCTAACATAGGTAGGGATATAGTTAATATAATTCCAAGAGTTATTAGTGATGATGGTAGAGACATTAGCATTCTGTAGGATTTTACTATTATAAATATGTCTTATAAGATAATAATTACTTGAGATCCTTGCTAGGTGTTGGGGATTATGCCAAAGGTAGGTGTTTTCTCCATTCCCTTTTCTAAGTTTAAATTTATCCTTAAAGGTCTCTTTAATTTGTAGTATCTTCTTCCAACTCTTGAGCTATTCTTGTTGATTTAAGATTCCAAAAACTTTCCCTTTAATAGTAACATTATGGACTCATTTCACCTACAGAGATTCTTCATTATTAAATAGGTACCAAATCTTTTTAGCAAGCAACACTTTATTCTAGGATTTGAGGTGTTTGATCCCTATTCTACCTTTTTTTTTTCTAGTTTACAAATGTCCTCCCACTTGACTTTTAGATTTGGTATGGATATCAAAGGTTTTAGACCATAGAAAATTCATCATTTTCCAATCAATCTCTTTAAAGATAAAATTTAGAAGGAGGAAATGGGCAGCTCAATGCAAATGAAAGTTAGATGGGATGAAGGTGATCAATTAGGGCCTACCAGCAAAAGACAAGGTTTGTTGATCTAGGAGTTCATCCTATTATCAATTTTGGAAATGAAAGGGGGAGTCTCTTATAGTTAGTTTATTAGAGAAAAGGGTAAGTTCAAGGTATTTAAAAGGAAGTTAACATAAAGGGATTCCTAAAATCTTATAGATGAGGGGAAAAAAAGGTTCTATTAGATGAGGAGACAAAGGGTTTGCTCTTAGACAGATCGATGTAAAGACCTAATAAGTGGGAGAAAAGTGACATGCATTGGTAGAGGGTTTGAATAGATTTAGCATCTGAATAGTTGAAGAGAAGAAGTTGATCTATAAAGAAGAGATTGGTAAGGTGACTAGTAGAGCATTTCCAGTGGTATTGGAAGTCAAAGTTGATTTAAGAATGATACTGAAGAATTTATGAGAGGAATTTCATGCAAATTATAAAGAGATAGGGAGAGATTGGATTTCCCTATCTAAAACCATATTACCTTTTTTAAAACTTTTTGGTTGGCCATTGATATGAATGGAAAAGGAGTAGGTGGTTATACATTCTTTAGTCCAATTAACAAACTAATTTAGGAAATCGAAAATGGTTAAGGAATGTAAGACGAAATCCTAATGTGATGTGTTAAAAAATTTTTAAAGATTAATTTTAAAGGCATATCGACAATTATTAAGGTGGTAGTCTTTTAGGATCTCCTCAGTAAGAAGCCCCAGTTCTTTTGCTTTTAATAAAAGAAAATTATTTTTAATTTATGATTAAATTCAGAATTCTTTTAATCTTATTAACAAAAAGTTTAGAAATGACTTTGTAAAGCATCATGCAATAGGAAATGGGCCCAAAATTAATGAATCTATATAGGTTTTAAACTTTATAATTGAGGGAAATGAAATTTGCATTAACTTCTTTCAGAAGCTTTCCACTACTTAAGAAATCAAGGATTGCTTCATATTTTCTTATAAAGGAAGTATTTGTGGGGCTTCATTAGGATTAAAACTAAAGAAGGCCTTATAGATAATCTTTAGTGTAAAAAGTGTTGTCAGAAAGCAAATCAAGGAGTTAGGAATGAAGTTCTTGATGAAGTTGCTGAGTTGATTGAGATTAACATGTTAATTTCTCTCAGCTCCCAAGGTGGATTAAAAGATGGAAAGGAAATGGATTTGGATTTCATTATGGGAGATTATAGCATGATTAGTAGAATTTAGGAGCGATCATATCTTATTTCTATTCCTACATGAAAAGATATTCTAAAGGTTTGTTTGAAGAAAGATTTTTCTCTTCTAAAGCTCTTAAACTCTAACTCGTTAAGGTAGAGGAAATTTAGGTTTAGATAGTGTCAAGGTTGATTCTTAACTGGTTCAGTTTTTGATCCAAATCCCCTATTTCTACTTGGTTTAGGTGTTTAAGGTCTTACTTTACCATCTTTAAATTGTAACCAGTGTATATAGAGGTTCCTTTTATTGTGAAAGCCAATGTTTCTTTTATAAGATTGATGAAATTTTGGTGGTTAGCCAAGAAGTTGAAGAATCTAAAAAGGATTTTTTTTTCTAAGGGCAGAGAGGAAGGGATAATATAACAGGGCAATAGTCATATTCAAAAAGTTTATCAAAAAATACAGAGGAGCATGGAAAGGACTGAAGCCGAGAATGATCTACCATTGTTCTCGTTACATTTTTTGTTATAAAGTGAAAGCTTGATTGCTTATTGCTCTAAGTATAGAGAGGGCTTTAGTATCTAGGGTCAAGAATATTGTAGTGGTTTAAGCAGTCTCTTAACTCTAGCACGCTTGCTTTAGATGAAAGATTGAAGCCTGTGGATTTTGCAAGGCTTAAAACTGTGCTAAAGTCCTCATAAGTCAACTAAAAGAGGAAACCAACATTAGTACTAATGTTAAGTACTAATGTTAACTAGAATTTTCCAAAGTTTTTTTCCTATAATTATGATTGCTAGAACCATAGATGTAGGTGATTACAAGTTCAAGATTCAAGAAGAGAGTCAATTTTTTTGGTGTATATGCTGATTAAAAATCTCTATCAAGGAGCAAGTGAGAATGTTAAGGTTCCAAAAGACTAGGATTCTAACATTGAAACTAAGATTAATATTACTAATAATGTGCCAGCTATAGAACTAAGAGGAAGAGATAAAGTTTATAAGGGAGGGTTATTTAATTCTAGTTTCAATGAGGCAGACTAGGGAAAGCCTTATTAACATAAGACAATGTTTAATGCCTAACTATTTCTTAGGACTACTAAGCCCTTTAATGTTCTAAGAAAACAAAGTCATGATCAAGCAATTAGGACATCCAAGGTTCTACCTTTATTCATAGATTTTCTCCTAGATCTTCTCTTGAATGTATCTACTATTTCTATATCCATACACTTAATGTCATTCATCTCATAAAAATTTGTATCTAATGAATTACCAAGTATTTTACCCTATTATATAACATCAGTTTCTAGGATTAATCATTAGGGAGGATGTATCTAAGTTTCTTTTGTATTCAAGGATGGTTTTTTAAGGGCTTGTTGGGTCTCGTGTTTCTCTTCCATTGGTTTAGGAATGGGATCAAGCTATTACTTTAAAGCTTCATTCTCTTTTCTTACCTAAATTGTTGGAGAATATTATATGGTGTAGGGATTAAGTAACTTACACATTGAATGTTATAGACGCAATTGCATCAACAACAAATTCTTTTATTAGCTTCCAATAAGATATTATTCTAAATACCTTTCTACTAGGCATCCATTGGCCTTTATTTTAGGTATTTAAATGTTGTGTTGTCAATCATATGAAATGGTAATGTCCTTTTAAGATTTCTCCCCCTTCCTCATTGCAAACTACTATTTTGCAAACATCAAGAAGTGTTATTGAAAATTCAACTTCTTCATAGATTATTACATAATTAACACTATTTATTTTAGCTATGGCAGTTACTAAGGGGAATGGAGCCCCTACTAAACATGTTATATAACTTAACCCTTTAATAAATCAATAATCAAGAGGTATGTTATGAAACTTAACCTAGATTAGCACTAACCTGATTTCATCTAGGTTAGGTTAGAACCCCTTGTGCTATTTCATAAGGAAAATTGGTCTCTTATTGATGTGCCATGGTCTAAGCTCCAAAAGTCTTTTCAAGCCTTTTACAATGGTGAATTTGAAGAGGAAGTTGTTCTTCTTAGTGATCAAGGTCTCTTATAAGCCATAGCTTGCCTATATTATGATCACTGCTTTTTGTATCGTAAGAAAAGCTAATAACTTTTTTTAAGAAAAATCTAGAAAGATAATGCTTTAGCTTTCCAACTCCTCTAATAGCAATGGTTTGCAAGTGACTCTATACACAAGTAGCCATTTTCAGATTTAGGGTGGAAGTATTTCAATACTTCTTAATTTCCACCCTCTTCTTTAAACTTCGTAAGGACAAACTTTCAAGTTCAAATTTTGGCTTCATTAGGTTAAGCTTTCTGAGGTTATGAGAGAGGAATTCTTGGTTTAAGCCATTAAAATTGAGGGTTGCATTCAGGGTTAGGGTTTAACAAAGAGGAGTTTTTCAAAGAAGAAGGATTTTAAAAATTAGAGGGTTTCTATGTGAGGGAGATTGAGGCTAGGAAACAAATGTGGTAGGTTTTGAAATGGGAGTTAGAGGTTTAGGTTTCAAGGGAGGAGTTATGTCGAAAGAAGGGGTGGCTATGCAACAAGTAAGGTGAAAAATATGCCAATGTTAAGAGAAAGGAAGGAAGGTAAGGGATTTAGGTCTCACATGGCTTAATACTAGTGAAATCTAGAGTTTTCATGTTAAAGGACGATAGTGAGAGTAATGGGTATTAATCAACAAAGCTTCTCTCACTAAGATGTTTCCATATTTTCCCTACTTTAAAATTCAGTATAATAAGATTTTAATTGATGGTGATGATGAATATAATTCAATATCAATTACACAAATATTTATGTAATGTGTACATTTTATCTTTATTTCTATACTGCACAACTCTCTAGACAACTGTACTTATCATTTTATATAGAGTAATAGTGAATAAAGTATCGTTCCCACTAGGATCTCATAATTACTAGTTTAAACTCTCAAAATCTAACCTAATCAGCATTGAAGTATGAATTCAATAACTAAATTAAAAGTAAGTTGAATAGATTATCTAGAATCAGAATCCCCCTATAAATTTTCAAGTACTTATGAAAATTTGTTTGATCAAAACCCTGAAGAATGAATTACCTAATCTATGAATTCCTCTATTATATTTTACTTCAATTATGAAGATTTATGTAAGCTTATTTCTATAATACCATGCAACTATTATCATCTATGGCACTGTCTAATTACATGCATAATTTATCAATTCAAACATATAATACTTGATCATAAATTAATATGCCGACAAATATTAATATAAGTAATAAGAGAACTTAGATAATTTTTAAGAAAATAAAACCTTTGATTAAATTTAAATAATCAATACATACTATCAAATTCTAGGATTCATATCATTTAGATGAAAATCTAATTAGTTGATAATCAATGTAAAGAAATTATTAAAAAATAGAAAATAAAGACAAAAGGCTTACTTCGATATCCATTTTGAATCTTAAGCAATTTTTTGCTTTCGTTCTCTAATTCTAATCTCCTTGAGTTACTTTTCTTCGCCTTTACTTGTTTTTTGTTTAGGAACTCTCTCTAAGTCTCTTAGTAGCTCTCTTACCAAATGCCTAATAACGGTTGCTATTAGGGCTTTAATCCTAATATTATCTTTAGGATATCTTAGACTTTTTGACCTAAATGTCATTCATATCTTAAAATTTTAAAAGTACAATAACACTTAAATTTAAGTAAAATGATACTATTCATATGGACTATTTATTTACTATTTTTTTATAGGGAGAGATCAGTACCAAAAAAGGAAGTAAAATAGTGGCCCTAAAGAGATCAATTGCATCATTTATCTCTGTCATTTATCTTTTGACTTCTTTGCAAAATTTGCTTCTTTTAGCACTTAAACTCTTAAAATTGAAACATATGTGAAAACTCATAAAAAACTTATTTAAAGAAAAAATAATACCTCAAAATGGGTAAAAACCATTAAAGAATATAACATAAACTACTTAAATTACCCATTATTAGTATGAAATAAAGGAGTGTAAAAACTAGAATACATAAACCAATTTATTATGGTTAAACAACCCTTACCTACATCCAATCTTCAATTTTCTCTAGGAAATTCACTATAAGCTTCTAATCCTATAAGTTCTATATGTAAATCAACTAACTTCTATACGACACAACTCTAGGTAAGTGCACCTATCATTAATATCATATTTAAGTTAGTCGAGTTTCGTTCTTACAAGGATTTTAATGAGTACTAGTCTAAACTTTCAAATTATTATTTAGCTTAAGAAATAATTGATTATAAAATTTAATACTATAATTATAACTAAGTAGATTATAAAATTTAATACTAAAACTAAAACTAGATTATAAAATTTAATATTAGAACTAAAATTGAGTCACTAAACTAACTAACAAAATAGAACAACTAAAGATACATTGAGAAAGAAATAATTTAATTAAGGAAAGTCATCTAGATTCAAAATTCATTTGGATCTTTCTTATAATAAGGCAATTTAACTATTTAAGATGAAATATTTTCTCTAATAGTAAAATCCACTCATACATAACAAACATAGATAATTTACAAGAAATAAATATCTTAAATTATATCTTAAATTAAAAATAAAATCATTCCCATACAATTAGATCCTATTTTCATATCTATATAACAAATATACTTAATTTATAGTTGAAATAAATAAAATAGAAAAACACACAAAAAGTAGAAAATCAAGAGAAATCATTGATGATATCCTCTTATTCTCTAAGATTTCCAACTTTTTGTCCCCCATATCCAATCTCTTAAATAAGTTGAAGAACAACCTAATTGATATCCTTTCTTCTCTTCACTTTCTCTAACCATCCACAACACTAAAAGAGTAAACACCGAAAGGAGACTCTAAAATAACCTCCATTTGACTTTTCTCTTATCCTTATATATTGTAATAGCTATTGAGGTTTAGAAAACCCTAATTAGTTAGATAAGAAAGTTTTTGTCATAACTAGTCTTCAAATCTCCTTCAATATTTAGGTTTTCAGAGATCATTGGGCACTTGAATTTCTAGACAATAGTATCATTATGTGGGGCCATTTTCATATTTTCTTTCTCTAAGACCAAAATAATGGTTTTTATGTAGATAAATGGTACCATTGTAGGTCATTGTTTTTCTTTTGACTTCTTTTATACACACCAATGATGGCTCACATAAGGACAAGAATGACGTTATTGTTTTGCGTTTTACTTTTTCCCTTTTTCCACAAAATGCTCTTCTTTGAATGCTTGAACTCCAAAATCAAAGATTTACCTATAAGCCTATAATTTTGTATGAAGGCTAATTAGAGGACTAATTTTATCAGGTAGATGATAAGGTGTTCTTAAAAGTGTCACCGTGGAAAAACATACTTCGCTTTGTGAAAAGGGGGAAGCTCAGTCTACAATACATTGGTCCTTACGAAATTTTGAAAAGAGTCGAACCAGTAGCTTATCAATTAACTCTTCTTGGAGAATTGACCAAGTTGCATGATGTGTTTCATGTTTCGATGTTGAGAAGATATCGATCTATCAATACACATAAGATTCTTAGGCAAGAAATTCAAGTACAACCGGACTTATCATATGAAGAAAAACCTATAACTATTTTGGCCATAGAAATCAAACAACTTAGGAACAAGCAAATATCGTTGGTGAAAGTACTCCAGCATTATCATGGACTTGAGGAAGCAACATGGGAGCTAAAATCATCCATGAGAGCTCAATATCTTCAACTATTTTGATCAGGTATGAATTTTGAGGACGAAATTCTTTTAAGGGTGAGAGAATCGTAAGACCCCAAAATATACCTTAGTTGAAATGATACATATTTATGGAAGTATATATGAGAAAAGAGTTCAAATTTTGCTATGATATGAATGTAGAAGGCATAAAAATTATCAAGTGAAAATTTAAGTTGTTAAATGAAAATTAAAATGACTAAGCCCATGAATTGTTCCTTAATATGCATATAAAAAAAAGTCAGAACTGGGTTTTGAGGTCTTCCAGACAAAATTTCTCCTTTGTATATAGTTTCTATAGCATCATCAATTGCATCGTTTGGCATTCTAAATAATGAGATATGAACAAATGATCACAAGTTACTCCAAAATAGAGGCAGCATAAGGTCACCTCTTTCGACCTTAAGTTCGAAGGTCCTAAAGCCCAAATTAGATCAAAGTCTTTTATGGAGATATTTAGCCCTATGTCTTAGGTTTTATACGAAACTAGAATCACATAATTTAAGTGTCTGTAGGCTTAATTATGGCTCAAAAAACGTGACTGACTCAAATAAACCCTGGATAGAATTCCACTACACAATCCTCTCTTGTCATATTCAGCCAATCCTAGTTAAAATAACACCAAATCAACCTCCTAGAAATAAGACTTAAAGTGTTATAAATGGAAGCTTAAATGGTGGGCAAGTGGGTTGCATACCTTGGTGTTAAGTGGCATATTAAGCAAGTAATACCTTGGTGTTAAGTGGCATTTTAAGCTAGTGACACCTTGGTGTTTAAGTTAGTGATGAAGCAAGTTTCTTCTGGAGTATTCCAGCTCTCCTCATTCTTGTTTTCTCTCCACCAAAAACCTCCCATCTTCTCTCAATTTTTGTTGGAGTTTGAATCATAAGCTTTGTTTGTATTGGTTGTTTGGAAGCTTGGATTAGCTAGATTCTTGGAGATGGATTCGAATTTTAAGAAGGTAAGGGAATACTAAACTTAGTATCATGTTATACCATGTATGGTTAGATGTTTGATACATATATCTACAACTTTCATGCAGGAATCGAATTTGATTTATATCATTAAGGGGTTTGAAAATTGGTTTAAAATTGAGTTCTAGTTGTTGTTCACGTTTGAGAGTAATCTGTAGTATTTTGGGTATAACTCTCAAAATAATGAACCAAATTGCATCAACTTTATTTCTTTAGAAACTTAAGACATAGAGGAACATTTGTTTCAAAGAACCTATTGCCCAAAAACCTCCGTTTCTATGTCAAACTGGCCATATAAAGTTGACTCAAAACACCTATCCTGAAAAACAAACAACAATTATTTGAAGATAGATCGAAATTAATCTTCCTCTTTCGATATATTTTCCATATCTTTAGAGGCTGAATTTGAAGAAACTCAAAGAATAAAAGTTGTAGATATAGGTCTTATTTTGACCTCTGAGTAAACGACTTAAGAAAAGAGTGTCTAGATCCCAAGTTATGCTTATTTTCCTAATACTGCCTGTGATAGACACCTGTACAGGATGAAATCTTAATCTCAGTCTTTCGATAAGGTTTACATATCTTTCAAGCACGAATCTGAAGAAACTCAAAGAATAAAAACTGTAGATATACGTCATAGCTTGATTACAGTGAAAACGGTTTGATAAAAGGGTGACTAGAACTCAAGTTATGCCTATGTTTCTAGTACTTCTTATGATAGACTCCTATACATAGTGAAATTCTAGTTTTACTCTTTCAAGCTATTTTACATATCTTTAATGAATGAATTTGCATAAACTCAAAGAATAAAAATTGTAAATATAGGTCTTAGCTTGATTTCAGTGAAAATGGCTTGATAAAAAAATGAATATAACTTGAGTTATGCTTGTTTTCCTAGTACTTCTTATGCAGGAACCTTATATTATTTGGTATGTTCATGAATAAACGAATTCAAAGAACTAATGTATGATGACTTGGATATGAGTTTTATAAATTGAGAATTTCTGAGATGATATTGTATTAATTTCGAACCATCAAGTGTCCGAGGAATTTCATAGTTGAGATCGTGTTGGAAGTGTATTTCTATTTATATGAATCAAAGAATTTTGAAATGAATATGTTTTGTGTTAATACTGTTAAGTCCTAATCGTGGGTATATAGGCATGCCTATAAGGGTCTGCAGCTGCTCC
>JAOXYD010099695.1:0-11766 GCA_028565735.1 Pinacopodium congolense | reverse complement strand
ACTAAACAAAAACACACAAAATAAATATTAAAACACAATAAAAACAACATATTATGCAATAAACACATGCAAAACACGTAAAAAAACACATACAAAAACACAATTATCACATACATCCAATGAAAAGACAATTTAAGTAAGTCGTAAAAGTTACTCTTCACCAGTAAAGGAAAACTTGAACGAAGAAAAGTCCCAATTAATTTTTTTGATGATGACAAAGCATATTTGTTATTATTTTAATGTATTAAAAAGATAAATTAATATAAAATGTGCAAAAGTAGATGTTGGAGCCCAAGGGAGATGTATTTAAAGATAAATTGGAGTTCAAGATTTACATGAAGAGCGTTGAATTAAAATGATGGAAGATCAAGACCATGGATTTTAACAAGGTTAAATATATTTTTGTTTATATTTTTAATTTTATGTCTTGTCTCGATTTTTTTAATGCTTGAAGGGTTAAACTTTTGTATAATTTGAATTTAGGGCTTGTATTGAATGTTTACATAAGTATTATCTATTGTGCTTCTTATATATAACGCTTCATAATCATGAGGAAATTTAGTGAAAGTTTTTAAAGAAAAAACCCTTTTGATATGTCAAAGTGTTTTTTAGAAGTTTTTGAGTTTGTTTAAATTTGTTTGAGTGTGTTCGAGCCAAATTTGGACAACAATAATGCTTTTGAGAAGTTTAGGAAAACTTTGAAAAGGCTTTAAAGTTTTGGAAAGCTTTCAAGAGAGCTTAAATTTCCATGAACCTAGACATATTTTGTGTTTAAACTTAATTGTAAGGTCTTGGTGTTTAAACTTACTATGATATGCTTTGAAACTTGTGTAAGTTGGTTTTATAGTGAAAGAAATGTTATTAAAATGTCTGAAAGTTGTTTGAAATTGTGTCATTAGTTAAGGCTTTTTGGTTTTTGATTTCAATTAAGGGTTCTTAATAATCAAAATTACTTTAAGAAATATTTGAAACTTATTTGAAGTTGTCTTCGATGAAGGAAAATGTTTTAAGAGTTTAAAAATGTTTGAAATTGACATATATAGATTTTGGTGTGACTGGTTGACTAGCAGTGTCTATTTTACACCA
This sequence comes from Pinacopodium congolense, assembly GCA_028565735.1. NCBI lineage: Eukaryota > Viridiplantae > Streptophyta > Magnoliopsida > Malpighiales > Erythroxylaceae > Pinacopodium > Pinacopodium congolense. The sequence continues at coordinate 10,680 of JAOXYD010099695.1, read as the reverse complement.
CAATGACACTCCACAATAACAAGATCAATGGTATAATTGTTGCCATGTTGTCTTTTTGGTATCTAAACGATGGTTTATAACGACGGTTTGAATGACACCTTTGTAATATGATGTCTATATAGAGTCATAATGGTAGTGGCCATTATGGGCTCTAATATATGATGATGTAACAACAAGTTTTTTTAGTGAAATAGATTTTTAAGTATTTGTAACAGCTAGTTTGAGTCTCTAATAGGTCTTAAAGCTTGAGAAGCTTATAAATAGATGCCCTAAGTGTTGTAGAACAATATTTCTAAATCTTTATGATCATTTACGAGTTGAAAGAGTTTTTGAGTTAGTTTAAGATCAGGTTTTAAGTCGAATGAATTTGAGAGAAAGTATTACGTTTCTAGCTTACATATGTTGATTTATTAAGCCCTTATGTATTCTTTTAATCACTTAAGATAGAGTAATTATGTTTTTACTTTTGATCTTAACTTGAGTTAGGTCGGCTTGTGTCTTAATGTCGATTGTTAAGATTGAGATTATTATGAAAGAATTACTCTTTACCCTCTTGAAAGTAAGATTTGTTAAGAGTTACTCTTAACCTATTGAAGTAAAATTATTGTATTCCTCTTTACCTTTAAAATAAAAGGTTATAATCGTTTCTTTTTACCCTAAGGAAGATTATTTTGATAATGAAAATTTTAAATGCGATCTTAAAGAGTGGACCTAGGTAAGGTTTTAGTTTCTTGAACCAATATAAAATTCATATGCGTATCACCTCCTCCCTTAACTCCTTCATTTACTTGTTTTTGTTATTGTTATTCAAGTATTTGAATTTAAATTATGGAATTGAATTGGTATCATAATCATCATCATTTAATTTTAAAATTTAAAAAATTTTAAATACCTAATTCACTATCCTCTTAGGTACCATATTAGGACTAACATGTAATATTAGAATATGTCTTGCTTAGTGCTTAAATTTCTAATGAAATTAGGGAGTAAAGTAAATTTCTAATGAAATTAGTGAGTAAAGATCGATATGTCACATTTTGGTGTTTCATATAGACAAGAGGGATAAGATATGAGTAAAATGCCAAATTTTTTTTATGGAAATGGTTATTTATTTTAGAAAACTAGGATGAAATTTTTCTTAATTGGTGAAAGTATAGAGTTATAAGAAATTGTTTTTAATGACCCTTTATTTCCACAAAAGTGATAAATGATCAATGAGTCCCTATATTAGAAAAAGAGTATGATGCTTATGAAAAGGAATTAGTTTCTTTAAATAGTGATGCTATGCATATTTTATTTTGTGAATAGATAAAAATTTTTATAATAAAGTTTCAATGTGTAAATCGGCTAATGAGATTTACTATAGATTGGAAGCTATTTACAAAGCTCATTATTAAACGCATCTAGGTATGGTGACATAACTCACTTCCATATTCTAAAAATGCATAAATTTAAAAGCATGTTTCATTAATATTCTAGGTCTTTCCTTCATCAAAGGAGAACATACAATGTAAGAGACCTAGAAATGCACACATAGGTTTAACAACATGAGAATCCGTTCATATTCATATAATACTTCTACGGTTTGTTATATTTGTGGATGTTTTATGCATATTAAAAGATTTTTTTGATAAACAAAATTTTTTAAGAAAACTATCAAGAATATAGGTTGATAATGGTGATAGAGCTAATCCATAAGGACCCAAGTACATATGGTTGCTTAGAACACATTAATTCTATGTTTCCTAGGTTAATATTTAATGGTATCCAGTGGTTTTCAAGTAGGGAAGCCACAAATGGTATCTCTGCAAACAAGTAGAAAAGAAAAAATCACTAAAAGTCATCATATGAGCTAATCAAGAGGCACATTTTTAGATTTAGTAAAGAGTAAAAAATGAGATAACCATTGGTGATACAAAAAGGAGGTACACCTTTGGTTTTACAATGATAACATTTGAGAATTTTGGCTTAACATGCATTGTTTAGGTAGAAAGATTTGTTGCATGTGTCTAGGATAGTTATTGAATGCTAATGCATAAGCAAAATATTTTTCTTTGAAATTAGTGCATTGTATTGAAATTAGAATATGATTGGAGGAATTGATATATTGCACGAGTAAGATCAATTGATTTTTTAAATTGATACCATTTGTGTAATTTATATCATTTTTAAAAATTAGTACATGTTTTGAAATTTTCTTTTATGTGTTCTCTACCATTATGTGATAAAATCTTTCATGATCCATAAATTTAGGGGAAATTCATCATTTAGTATCTTTCAATTGCTTTTGTGTGCTTATGGAGAAGTTTATTAATAATTAGAAGATTTATATAGGGGTTTGTTGCATTATAATTTTGATATGTAAACAATGTTTGTTTTTATCCCTATTCATGCTTATTACCCCATAATGCATTAATGCATGCATTTAGGAGGAGTAAATTTTGTCATAATGCATAAATTAAGAAGAAGTGAGACTTACATAACAAAAATATATGGTATTTAGATCTCCTTCATGACATATTTTTGGTCATGATAATTTTGCACAAATTTAGGGGAGAGAGATTAGTTCACTTGTTTTATTAATCAAAGAGGATGGGATTTACATGAAATAAGAGATTTAGAAATGATTGACTGTGGGAAACCTTGAAAATTTTATGAAATTATGCATGTTCTTTGACATTTTATTAATTAAAAATTGGTTTTTATTATGGTATCTTTTCAATTCTATTTTATGTAATAAAAAAAGGGAGAGATATTAGTGATATTAAGGTGTAATAGTTTATATTAGAGTCTAAGCATTTCATGAGATATGCAGTAAGGAAGAGCAACATTATTTGCTTTGCATATGTGTTTTATATTTTATATTTCCCTAATATAATATATTTTGCCATTATTAAAATGGGGAGTGACAGGGATATATTTTATGATATTTTAATATGAGTTTCAATATCATTTCATCCCCATTTTGATGTTTAAATGCTTGAATTGTTTTACTTTTGTTTTTATATGCAAATTTGTCCTTAGGATACAAATACAAGTTAAAAGGGCCAAGTTTTGAGTATAAATGGAACAAAATTGGAACTAGAAGAGGTATGGAATAAATTTAAGGACTTATAATGTCATGTTATAAGGTTCTACACTAAATTTCAAGACCACATGACAAGTCATGAAGAGTGCACAAAGACAAGAATAAGACAAACTTAGTTGAACATTAGATTTAGTGTAAGTGAATTTGGTGATACATTATATGCACTTTTAGAGTTCAGATCATTCTAAAATTTTATGGGGTACAAGAACATCATATAAAGAATCTTCATACCAAATTTACTGGCTATTAGAGGTATATAGAAGGAGTTAAAGTAGAAAAGGCAGAGAGGGGAAGAAGTTATCAATTTCTACAATTTAAATAGAATTTGTAAAATTACATCATTTTGCGATTTTTAGAGGCAAACATGATCAAATTGCTCCCAAAAAGTCCCAAACCATAAAGAGGACCTATAAAAGAGAAAAGATGGAGTAAATTCATCACTTTTAGCTCCCACTTAAGCAACCTTTTATCTTCTTTGTATTTTCCTTAGGTTTTAAAGTGTTCTTGATGTTCGTTTCATCTCTTTTCATTTTATGTTTAGGCTATAGAACTTTAGTTTAGAACTTGTTTATACTGTTGTTTTTCTATTTTCCTTTACTTTCATATTGTGTTTTTATTGTTTTCATTATGTTAGCTTAGTTTTAAGTGGGTTAAAGGTATTTAATTAATTTATGGATGATAATTGTGAGAATTAGAATGGGTATTATGATTTATGCTAGGATTGAGTTAGAATTCAGATTTAATGCCATGAATTAGGGATCAATTCATTGGATTGGCTATCTTAAGTGTAACTTCTAGTTCAGTTGCTAGGTTTTAGCTTTTGATCCATAATTTTCATTAGCTAAATCCATAAGTGGCGATAGATTAATTGATTTTATACGTAAATTTAGTCAATTGGCCTAGGACTCCAATTCTCTAAGCTACATAATCCAAGCTTGTGTGATTATGACTTAGGTTAGTTGTTCCCTAATGTATTAATGTTATTGCACCACTAAATCTAAAGAGCTTATTCTAGATTATCTCATGATTAGGGGTAATTTTTCTATCGTATAGGATTTATCTAAAAATGAAGAAACTTAGGATGTAAAAGCTTGTTTATGTCTATAGGTTAGCATCTTAGGCATAGCACAATCTTTATGTTTTCATGATCAATTGTAATTTATGAATTTAGATAATATCTTCTGCCCAGGTTTCTCTATTTTTTATTTGTTTCTTGTCTTATTGGGCTATTGTTTATTTTCCTTATTAGTTGTCTTTTACTTCCTTCACATTCAGGGATTTTCTTTTCTTTTCTTTTTCCTTTGCGCAACATTAGGAATAACCATAAATACAACCAGTTCTCTGTAGGATTGACTCTGACTTGCCTTACTACATAGTTAGTTAGGTTAGTTAGGTAAATTTTATTATTTGGTGGTTTACAATAAACCTACTAGGGAGATTGTTGAATCAATAGAAGCTCCAATTAATATTTTAATGATGAAAAAACATATTTATTGCTAATGTTTTAGTTTTGATATATTAGAAAGATAAATTAATATAAAATGTGCAAAAATACATTTTGGAGTTTAAGGAAGATATATATGAAGGAAAATTAGAGTTTAAGATTGTCATAAAGAGCATAAAGTACATTAATGAAAGATCAAGACTAAGGAGTTTAACAAGGTGGAATAGGTTTATGTTTATATTTTTAATTGTAATTTTTGTCCTAATCTTTTTAATGCTTGAAGGGCTCAATATTTGCATAAAGGCTTATATTTAGGTTTTTGCATCGAATGTTTATATATGCATTGCATATTAGGCTTCTTGTATATACTATCTCATAATTAAAAGAAAAATTGGTGAAAGTTTTAAAAGAAAACATTTTTATTTGTGTTTTTTGAAGAATTTTTTGAGCTTTTTTTAGTTTATTTACACTTTTTTGAGTCAAAGTTTAATAAAAATTATGTTTTTAAAAAGTTTAGGAAAACTTTGAAAAGATTTTAAAGTTTAGGAAAATTTTCAAGAGTGCTTAAATTTCTACAAATCAAGACATATTTTATGTTTGAGTTTAATTGAAAGATTTTGGTATTTAAAATTACTTTGAGATATTTGAAACTTTTTAAAGTTAAAAGGGAAATTGATGTTTTATATAATGTTGAAAGTTCTTTAAATTTTAGTTTTAAATGAAAACTTGAAATTGTGTCATTAATCAAGATCTTTTAGCTTTTAATTTCAATTGAGGGTTCTTGATTATTAAAATCACTTTGTAAAATATTTGAAACTTTGTTGAAGTTGACTTTGATAAAAGGAAAGTGCTTTGAGTGGTTAAAAATGTTTATAATTGTTAAATATAGATTTTGGTGTTAGTCCATTTTGCATCACAATATCACCCTTTAACGACAGGATCAATAACATCATTATGGTCATGTTGTCTTTGTGTCATTATAGTCTAATATCTATATAGAGCCATAACGGTTATGCATAATGGTACCATTATGGTGTGCTATTGTGGGCTTTGACAGATCCTTTAATGGTTAGTTTTTATAGTGTAATAGATTGTAAGTATTTATAATGGCTAGTTTAAGTCTCTAATGGACCATTAAACTTGGGAAGCTTCTAATTACTTCAGAACATTCTTTATGGATCTTTATAAATGTTTATAAGTTGAATAAGTTTTTTTATTGGTTTAAGACAAGCGTTTAATTTAGATGAGTTAGAGAAAAAGTGTGTAGTTTTCAACCTTTCATACATTGATTCCTTAAGCCCTTATGCATTGTTTTGATTAAATGAGATAAGGTGATTAGGTATTTACCAATGTTTTAAAAAATAAACTAGACCAATCAGTTTAACTCGATTGACTTGAAATCGGTTGGTTTACTGGTTCAATTTTCTTTAAAAACATGTGAATGAAAAAACCAATCAGTTTTTTTTTCTAATTGGCATATTTAATCCAATTTAACTAATTAGTCTGACCCTTACAACCCCAATCCAACTCCCTCCTCCATTATTCTTCTTTTTTTATTTTTTCTCTATTTTTTTCTCTAACCCCACCCCCGTCTAATATCCCCTTCACCTTCTTTTTTTTTCCTCCAACACCAACTCTCCTTTTTCTTTTTATGGATTAATTCTATCAATTTCATTTTATTTTTATTTTTATATAAAGTTATTCATTTATTCCATAACTTTTTATTATATTTTTTAATTTAAGATAATAAAACACTATAATAATATATTTTAATATAATATATTTTATACTATAAATTAGTAAAAGATTAACAAAAAATATAGTAATAATTTATATATCTTATTACTTTACACCAGTTCAATATCAAGTTTATAACGGCTTTATACTGGTTGAACCTATAAACATTAAACCACTTCCTCTACCTGTTCAATGTCCGATCCAATTTTGAAAATATTAGTTTTTATTTTTAATCTTGGATTGAGTTAAGTTAAGGCCCTGTGTATTGGTGATTGTTTTTAATATTGAGATCATTATAAAAGGGTTACTCTTTATCCACATAAAGTAAGATTTATTAAGAATTATTCTTCACTCATTAAAGTAAGATTATTGGATTTCTCTTCACCCTACCTAAGGAAGATTGCTTGATAGTGAAATTTCTAAGTGTGATCTTGGATGGTTGACATAGGTAAGGGATTATTTTGTCATCTCATCCCTTAAATCTTTCATTTACGTGTTTTTGTTATTTTTATTGAATTAAATTGGCATCATCATCATCATTTAGGTTGAATTATGGTTAGTGTTATATTTATTCATGAAGAAAAATTATAATGAAAATTCCAACAAGTGGATAGAAAGTGGATGTAGTCAAGGTTTCCGTATCAAACCTTTATAAATTTATTTTTCCTTTCTCTCCATGCTCCTTTTACTTTGCAAGTTTTTTAATTTATGTTATATTAATTGTTTATTTTAATATATTGTCATGCCATGTAGGGCCAATAAGTGATATCAGAGTTAAAACTTACCTTATGCATATTTCTAACAAAATAATGAGTATAAAGATTATAATATGGCATAATTAAAGCCAAAACATTAGTAAAACTCCAGTTTCAATGGAAATGATTATTTATATTAGAAGACTGAGATGAAATGTTTCTTAATAGCTATAAATAGATTTATGGAAAATTATTTCAAAAGGATCACATATCCCCATTAAGATTGTAAGAGATTAAAAAAATTACCAAAATTAGAGAAAGAATGGAATAATAATGATAAAAATGAGTATCTTTGAATAATAATACTATGCATATCCTATGTTGTGCCTTTAATAGAAATGAGTTTAAGAAAGTATCCATGTGTGAGTTTACATATAACATTCAGAATATGTTAAAAGGAACGTATGAGGGTACCGTTCAAGGGAGAAAAAAAAGTAAATTTAGCATACTTACATGTCAATATGAACTCTCTTATGTTCTTCATAATGAAAGCATCTCTTCCACGTTCACGAAATTTAATTGTTATTATTAATGTTTGTTAGTCAGTTTAAGTACTAATTAAGCTAAAATAAATTAACACATAAATCAAAACCAATTCAAGATCAACCATTGCGGTAAATATATCAATTAACAAATAATAAAGTAGAGTATTTTTAAGACTTTGGATGTCGAATCTATGAGGAAAATATTGTGAGTACTAGGTGACTTGGATTACAATTATTTAGAGAACCCAAGATTGTGTTTTAATGAAATTTGAAGAAACAAAATTAATCTAAAAGCTTCTAATCAATACAAAGGGATCCAAATTGCCTTAAAGATTACTAAATTAAATAATCAGCTAAGGTTCAGGCTTTCAATACTTTAATTAAGTTATGAAAAGGTTGGAATGTTTAATCCAGGGTATCTTCATTGAATCAAAACAAAGCTATAATCAAGTTAGTGCCTTATCTTTATCATTCATATTCTTTGGTTTGGTCTACTTATAGATATAGGAAGTAGATTTAAAGTTCAAAAAGTCTAATCCTAAAAGCCCTTATTTCAAGACTAACACCCTTATGATTAATCAACGATTAGTCCTTTACTGATTTAAATCATGTTATTTATTAATTTTTCTAATGATTAAGATAGTTAGTCGCAGTTCTTTAATCATCTATCAACGTTATCTTAAATGGCCATATTAAGACAAGCTTTAAGCATTCAAATAAGCAAAAATTACCATCCAACATGCATTAGAAATTCAATCAAAGAATTTAATAACTTGTCCTTAGCCAAAAATCATATTAAAACCCTATAATAATCAAAGAACAATAAAGATAAAAATTAGACAACATGTTCTTACATATATGTAAATAAAAAATAAGAAAGAAGTGGTTTAAGTGTTTAGAATGAATCAAATAAAACTTCAAAGTGTAATACAACTTTGAATCACTAATAAGCCTAGAATCCTTACAAACAACCTGAAATATCCAAATACAAAGTTGGAAATGAAAACAGAAATAAAAACCTAACCTAGAGAAAGAAGAAGAAAAATCTAAATGAAAAAGGTGATTTAGTTGCCTAAAATTAGTTCTTCATCCACAAAAATGACTTCTGAAGCTTGACATGTATCCCCTCTACAAGTTGTTGCAAGCTAAATCCAACTGGAGCCAAATTAATAAAAACTCCAACTAGAAAAATGCATAAGGATCCTTAAACCACACTTGCAAAGAACTTAAACAGCGTTATTTATGTGCTCGCATTCAACTCCAGATCCTGACTTAAATGTAGGTCTACAGGGACTTAAATGTGAGCTTAATTAGACCATGTTTACATCTTGAAAAGGCTTCAAATTGTATATTTTTCATGATTTTCTCTTCAATTGAGGATTAATTTGCAAATTAAACAATTTCAAATATAAATTAAACAATTAAATATCCAAATAGGGGTGAACTAATATTTAAAATATCATGAAAAATGCTATGAAATGAACTTCTATCAATGCTCTAAAAGGGTTAGGTAATACATGTACTCATGTTATATTAATGAGAAAGATTTTTTAAGTTTATTAACTAAGTTATAAGAAACCAAGGTAATGGCAATACAAAAAGCTAAGAATTTAAATCACTTATTCTTAGAAAAATTGATATGATCTCTCTTTTCGCATAAAATGAGGCTTGAGGAGACATAAGAGTAGGAGATCGTTAACAAAAAGAAGAAATAGTTTTCAAAGTGTCAAAGAAAGAATCAAATGATGATGAGACCTCCACAAGCAGTAGTGATGAAAATGAGATTGCTATACTCAAAATAAAGTTCAAGAGATTAATAAGAAAGAAGAACTTTGCAAAGAAGGGAGACTCCAAAGAAGGCGAGTATAATTCTAAGTATAAATTTTCTAACATGAAATATTTTAAGTGTAAGAAATCTGACCACATAAGATTTAAATGCCTTCTCCCTAAATATGATGACAAATAAGAGAAGAATTGAAAAAAGAATGGTAAGAAGAAGAAAGCTTGAAAAAACCACCACATGAGATGACATAAGTGAAGAAAAAGGTTCTTAGCAAATGAAGAGATGATATCTTGTCCCAAATCTTGTAATGAAAGTGATTATGATGTTAATCTTACTTATGATGAATCAGTTGAATGTTTAGAATCCTTGACTAAGAAAAAGAAAAAAGTTATCTTCAAAGTATAAGAAAAAATTGAAAATTTTGACTGCAAGCAAACTAAAAGATGAGAGGTTAAAGAATGACTTGTATAATATAGTAGAATTTAAGAATGTTGATAATGGTAATATATAAAAATTGACAGATGAAAATGAACCATTGAAAAAGGAAGTAGATAGCCTTAAGGATTATTTGCCAAAATTTACTAAGGAAAAGGAAAAGTATGTATGCCAGGTTTATAAAAAAACATTAAATGATAGATGTAGTTTATGATATACTAATGTGAATGCCCCATCAAGTAGTAAGATTATCTCTGTAAAAAGTAAGAACTTAGACGATGAATATATACCAAGGCCACATGAATTCCATCTACAATTAGGACTTCACCAAAATGCAAATATCATGTATACATATATGGTTTGAAGGCTAGACCTCGAAATGCAACTCATCGTATTAGACGCAATGTCTATTGTAAATCACAATGTCATGCACCTAAGCCTCATCATCATATGAGAATATAATGAAAGACTTAAGGAATTAGGACTTATCATCATACACCTATGATTTGTCATTTTGTGGCTATTTTGGATATGTTGAGCATTTTTGTTTTGTTAAAAATGAATTGGACGATCAAGCTGTCAAAAGGTTAGAATGGAAGGAAACTGGCTAACCTCCAAAGACTCAAAGTAGTATGGGTACATAGAACATGTTGATTTCTTTGTTTTATAGAAACTTAACAGTATGTTTGGTTTAAAGACTCGAATAAATAAGAAAAAGAATAGTTATTCTTAGGAATAGAAAAGATGATGAATATAATAGAATGAGTATTACTTTATTTGGTTTACTACTAAATAATTTCTATGTCAGTGTTTAGTTTGAAAATATAAACATGAAATGACAAAGAAATAACAAACAAAAAGACCAAAATATCCTTATTACTATTATTATTATTATTATTATTAATTTATGAAGAAATAAGGAAGGCCGGTTGATCGAATTGACACCGATTGAC
>JAOXYD010099684.1:0-11766 GCA_028565735.1 Pinacopodium congolense | reverse complement strand
TAGGAACACATCTTCGAATTATTTGATTAGCACATATCTTGTAAAGAAAAGGGTCATGCCAAAGTGCTTAACCTTAGAAAAGAATTTATTCTTTTTTTAGTACGATAAATCAAGAGAGATCACATTACCAGCCAAGTAATTCACTATATCTACATATCATGGTAAGGCAAGCATGGCTAGTATATGTTCTTTAGGAAACACCTCCTTTATATCTTGATTTTCTCCTTTGTCCATTACGATCTTATCCAAACGAGATAAGTGGTTTGTCACAAAATTTTCTTTACCTTTCTTATCTCTGATTTTGATATCGAACTCCTACAAAAAGAGAACCTATTGAATCAATCGTGGCTTGGAATTCGGCTTGTTCATGAGGTACTTTAATGCAAAATGGTCTATATAGATTATCACTTTTGAAAGAATCAAATAGGAACGAAACTTGTCAATCACAAACACCACAGCTAACATCTCCTTCTCAGTGGTGGTGTAATATCTCCTTTTGGATGGAAAACCTTTTCATACCTTTATCCAAGTGTTGCACCAACTACAAAGTCACTCACATTACACATCAACTCAAAAGGAAGAGACTAAGCAGGTGATACCAAAATAGGTGCACTTGTGAGCTTTTCCTTTAACAATTGAAAAGAATGCATGCACTTATTATCAAAGTTAAAGATTATGTCCTTAATAAAAAGCTTAGTAAGGGGCTTTGCTATTTTGGAAAAATCCTTGATAATTCGCCTATAGAATCTAGCATGTCCAAGAAAATTCTGAATTGCTCGAACTAAATAAGGTGGTGGAAGTTCAACAATTACTTCTACCTTGGCTGTATCTACTTCAATGCCCTTACTTGAAACCTTATAACCTAAAACTATGTATTCTTGCACCATGAAATAAATATTTACTAATTTAAAACCAAGTTGGTTTCTTCACATCTCCTTAACACTTTCTCTAGATTCTCTAAACATGCATCGAAGGATGTAACAAATATAGAAAAATCATCCATGAATACTTCAATGCAAGACTCAATCATATCTACAAAAATTCCTATCATGAATCACTGAAAAGTAGCAGGGGCATTACACAAACTAAAAGCCATGTGTCGATATGAAAAAGTGCCATAAGGACATATAATGTCGTCTTTTCCTAGTCCTAAAGGGCAACAGGAATTTGCAAGTAGCCACTGTATCAATTTAAGGTACAATGAATAATATGCCCAACCAACCTTTCAATTACTTGATCAATGAAGGGTAAAGTAAAGTAATCATTTCTTGTGACATCATCAATTTACGATAATCAATGTACATACGCTAACTAGTTACTTTCCTTGTGGCAATAAGTTCATCTTGCTCATTCTTCATGGCAATAGTTCTTCCTTTCTTTCGCACTACTTGAATTGGACTAACTTACGTAGAGTCAGATATAGGAAAGATAATGTTAGCATCAAGAAGCTTAACTACTTCATTCTTCACCACTTCCTTCATTTTTGGATTCAGTCTACGCTGGGGTTGGATCAAAGGTTTACTTTCTTCTTTCGTAGCTATTTGATACGTACAAATAGAAGGACTTAATCCTTTAATATCTGCTAAGGTCTAACCTATAGCATTTTGATGCTTTCTAAGAAGTCTCAATAATCTCTCCTCCATCGTATCATTTCATGATGACGAAATAATCACAGGCAATTATTATGGAGGTCACAAAAATGCGTGCTTCAAATTTAAGGGGAGAATATCTACTAAGGTCCAGCCTATAGCATTTTGATGCTCTTTACAAACTCTAAACAATCTTTTCCTCGACTTCTTCAAAACATGAATGGACTAAAGCCTTTTGCAATGGATCTGAGCAAAGATACTCAGATGGATCACTTGGAGTATCATAAACATCAATGAAGTTGTATGAATATAGGGTGGATGGATGTTTCATTGTTCAAAAAACATTGAACTCAATCTTTTCATCTTGAAGCTTAAGAATGAGTTTTCTTTCATGTACATCAATTAGTGCCCTGCCAGTAGTCATGAATGGTCTTCCTAAAATGATAGGCACTGTACTGTCCTCCTCCATATCAAAAACCAAGAAATCAATAGGGAAAATGAATGTATCAACCTTCACCAAAACATCTTCGATGATTCCTCTTGGATAGGTAATTGATCTATTTGTCAAATGCAATGAAACAGGAGTGGGTTTAAGTTCTTCTAATCCTAACCTTTTGAAAATGGATAAGGCATAAGATTAATACTTGCTCTAAGATCCATCAAAGCCCTATCAATTTGTAAGCTACCAATTGTATAAGGAATGGTAAAACGACCAAGGTCCTTGAGTTTTAGCGGTAACTTCTTCAAAAGGATAGCAGAACACTCTTTGTTAAGATTCACTGTCTCATATTCTTCCAGTCTTCTCTTCTTAGACATAATTTCCTTCAAAAACTTCGCATATAAGTTCATTTGAGAAATTGCCTCTACAAATGGAATATTGATATGAATTTTCTTGAACATCTCTACAAATTTTCCAAATTGTTTGTTCAAGTGTGTATTCTTTAACCTTTGAGGGTGTGGTATCCTAGGCTTGTATAGTTGTACATTCAGGTCAAAAAACAACCTAGACGGCTTATCTGAACTTGTACTCTCATCATCCTTTTCTTTCATCTTTTCTTTTCTTTTTAACTCTCTCTCTCTCTCTCTCTCTTTTCTATCATGTCCTTCTTCTTTTCTATCTTATTCACTCTTCACCATCATTTGCTTACCCTTCTCTTCTAGCTTCTTCCCTTCATTCTTAACCTCTTTTCCACTTCTTAAGGTAATTTACTTGGCATGCTTTCTAGGATTGGCTTTGGTTATGTTAGGAAGCTTACCCGGTAGCCTTAGTTGTAAGAGTTGAGCAAACTATCTAACTTCAGTCTCCAAATTCTTAATTGATGCCTTATAGTTTTGCATTTTAGACTCATTATATTGGATATACTTAAGAACTATTTTTTCAAAATTAGGCGCTTCTCTTTGAGTTGGTTGGTTCTAAAACTGGGTGGAAGTGCTCTTTAAGGATTGGCTTGAATTGGTTGAGGTGGTTGCAAGTAGTTTTGATTGTTACTCCATGAAAAGTTTGGATGGTTTCTTCAACCAGGATTATAAGTGTTTAAAAAAGGGTTGCCTTTTTACCTATTGAAATTGCTAACAAATTGAACTTGTTCTGGTTCTCGGGTAAAAGGACTTCCTTTTTGATACTCTAATGATGTATGAGAGGTACTACTACAACTATCACAATAAGCTCTATGAGAACTACTGCCAACTCCACTCATTAGACTATCCAGCTTCTTATTCAATACTTCCATCTGAGCTGCCAGAGCTACTGTATCATTAATTGTGTGAATACAATGTGGTTTCCTTAAATGACACTCAGAATTATACTGATAACCATTTGTATCCATATCCTCAATCAGATTGTAGGCTTCAGTTGCAGTCTTATGTATTAGATTGCCTCCGGTCATAGCATCAATGGTGCTGCAGATCGAAGATGTCAATTTAATGTAAAAGATATCGACTTGCTACCACGTGTTAAATCTATGACTTGGATATTTTAGAAGCATATCTCTAAACCATTCCTATGCCTCTTATAGACTTTCATTTTCATACTGCATGAACGAACTGATCTCAGTTTTTATTTTTGCTATCTTAGCAGTGGGAAAAATTTATTAAGGAACAACTTCATTAATTCATTACATATAGTAATGGAACCAATTGAAGTGTTGACAACCAAGCTTTCGCCTTATCTTTAACAGACAGAGGGAAAATTCTAAATCTAATTGCATCATCAGAGAACCCATTGGTTTTTAAAAGGATCACATATATTAAGAAAATTTTGCAAATGCTCATTGAGATCTTATAAAGCTGAACCTCCAAATTGTGAGAACCTAACTAGTGAGATGATACTAGGTAGGATCTTAAAGTTATTAGCATTAACTTTGGGTCATACAATGCTAGCCACAGGTCTACCTCTGTTCCCTAAAGCTAAGTCCATCATGGTTGGTTCTCTATTTTCTACTTGAGGTCTTACAACTACACATTAATTAGGGTCCATCTCTACAGATTTTGATTCAGTATCACTCGATATTCCTACTTCTAAATGATCAGATGTAGTTGCACAAGCTTCTTTTTTTTCTTTCCTCAATGTACGCTCGAGTTATGGATGAAAGTCTACTAGCTCAGGATTACATCCCCGAGTATGCATACAAATTTAAATAAAATACTAAATGAAGGAAAATAAACAAATAAAATAAATAAACTAAGAAAAAAGCAACAAAAGCACACCAAGTAAAATAAAAAGAAAATAAATGTAAAAAAATTCAAAAAATTTATAAATTTTTTTTTACAAGTCCTAAGTAATTGACACTAATTTTCCTAACTTGATCTGGAATGTAGTACGGCCTTTGAATCGATTTAAACTTGCAAAAAAATCAAAGAACATATAAGGTTATAAGTATAAGTATAAGTACTTTGATTAATCACAAAAGAAGAGCATAATAACAAGTAATCTGAGTTAGAAACCCTTTGAATGTGAGTTATAAACTTAGAAATATGTCTTAACACTAAGCTCAAATGTTTTACAGCCTAGAAAAATACACTCAAATCTGAATACAAAGTGTTTGAAGCTAAAGACTAAGTGAAAAACTATGTAGAGAGAAGGAAGAATTCTCTTCTCCTATGGCAGCTCTGATTTCTCCTCCTTAATTCGTGTTATCTCTGTGTTCTTGACTTTTTGTAGGACCTTAGGACCCCCACTTGGTACAAGCAGACAAGGGAATTAATTGGAGACATGCCACAACTGCAATCTTGGAGAATTAGAGTGGATATTGTTGACTGATCCTTCAAAGGTGGGTTACACCGAATGACAATAGTGGGCTACAGGGTGCCGTTGATGGTCTAATTCTGTCTCTATTAATGACCCATGCTCATCCATTAATGTGACACTTGCAAGGTGCCGTTAATGGATTGAAATGAGACACTTTCTTCTAAATTTTGCTCCAATCTCCATCTTCAACTCCATCTTGCAAATTAAACATAATAACACATAAAATTAACATCCAAGCACTGAATTAGGGGTCATAATTCAATAAATTAACCATTAAAACTCAATCAATTTGACCCTTAACAAACAAATTGGACTTAAACTTGTATAAAATACCCATTAACTTATGCAAATACTACTTTTGCATTATTGGGATCACTGATGATCTCCCTCCTTTCTTATAAAATATCCTTGACTTCATCCTCCCTTATGCTTAATGTAAGGTCTTTCAAATCAAACCTTTATAGTGAACTAGGGGTGGTTTTAGCTGTGCTTTGATAATGCAAAAAAATTACTACTAATGTGTTTATTATGTTTGATATGTTAAAAATATATGTTTGAAGGAAAAGGTATTAAGAACATGATTTGGAACCTAAGTTCAAGCTTTAGAACACAAGTGGTGATGGATGAAGATTAAGTATATGTAATTAGGACAACTAGAGCTAAGTGATGTTTATTTGAAGATTAAGTTGATGGATGAAAGATCAAGTTCCAAGATAGTATAAGTGAATAGGTTTTGGTTTGTATTTTTATTGTAGGCTGCATCTTGATATTTCCAATATGTTGAAAGGGCTCATATGAATCTTGCATTCTTGGTTAGTAATTTTGCATATAAGATGTATAATCAAGAGAAATTATGTTTAAATAGTTTTTAAAGATTCTCTTGACCCATTAAATACTTTTTGAGAATTTAGTATGATGCGTGTGTATGTGTGTGCGCTCGCTTATGTGTATTTTCATATTGGAAAATTTTATGTTTGAGGTTAGATTAAGTGAATGTGTTTAAACTTGTGGTTAAGTTATGTTAATGCATTAGAGTAGTTGAATGTGTTAAAGTTGTATGAAAAAGTGTTTGAAAATTTGTTAAGATGTGTTAAAGGTTGAAAAGAAAGTATTATAAAGTGTTTGAAAGTGTTAAGAATTATTTTGGGATTATCTATAAGTGTTTGAATATGCTTTGAAGAGTTAAAAAACCAATATATATATATATGGACTGATCAACTACACTAGTTGACTAAAGGGTTTGATTTATCAACCAATATGCTGAGACTTGTTAGATTAGTGGACCAGTGTTATGTACTGGTTGACTAGAGACTAGTCAACTAATATATTGAAGTGATTGACTGATATATGCAGGAATAGCACACCTTCGGGCAAAAACTAGTAGAAAAATAAATTTAATGAATTTTAACGTTGTACAAAAGTAATAAATGGCTAATACCGAGGTTTCATTATAAATACGTGTCTTGCATGATTTTTTCTATGCATCAAAGTGTAGTAAAACAAGTATACAAGTTATATGTGGTGTTTCGTTAGTATGTTTGTGAAGTTTGGATGAGTTTTGTTGTAGTTTTAAGTGTGTTTTTTTTTAATTGTATTCATTCAAGTGATATTGTGAACCCTTTTAAACACTAAAATTGGTCAAGCAAAGAGTTTGTAAAGTGTATTTTTAGGGTTGTAAGGGCGTTAAAAAAGAATATTGTGAAGGTTACACTTAAGCTTATTGAAAAGTAAATTGTCATAAGGATTGCCCTAGGGTCCCTTGAGAAAGGGAGTCTTATAAGTGATTTGAGATAGTGAAATTTCCAATAAGATATTGGAGAGTAGACGTAGGTATAAAGTTAACACTGAACCACTATAAATTGGTTTGTGCCTTCTCTCCCTATCTCTTTTAATTGTCCAACTTACTTTATATTATTGTTTATTATATTGTTTGAGCTTCCTCATTTCAACTGATTATTAAATTGCTTATAATTCCACATATATTCTTCAATTGTAAGTACTTTAACTAATTAGATAGTTTAGATTTTGCAATGAAATTAAGAAAGAACTTTCAATTAGGTGCAAAAGACTTGGAAAAATTTAGCATCACCTAATTAATCCCCTTTCTTAAATGCCATATAATAATTTATATCAAAGTAAGGACTCACCCAGGATTATTTCTAACAAAATAGTGAGTTTAAGATCATAATACGTTTTGATAATATATATAAACTCCTTTTTTTAATGGAAACAGTTATAAGGATTGGAAAATTGAAATGAAAAACTTCCTTTTGATTATAGGAATAAAATTTTGGAAAATCATAAAAATGATCCCTACATTCCAATAAAGAATATAATTGTAAATAATATAAAGAACATAGTACCAATGGATGAGAATGAGTGGGATAAAGTAGATGAAAGTTTTATTTCTCTAAAATGTAAAGTTGTACATATTTACTTTGTACCTTAAGTAGGGAAGAGTTTAATAAAGTTTTAAGTTGTGAATTCGCTCATGAAATATGACACATTTTGGAGAGTTCTTATGAAAGCATAAATCCAAGTGAAGAAGAGGAGAGTGTATATAGAGAAGAAGCTCGCATATGCTTCCTAAATGCTAAGGTATGATCTCCCACATGTTCAACTTCAAATCATGATGAAGATGATTATGGTGTAGATTTTTCCCATGATAAATTAATAGATTACTTAGAACATTTGACTAAGAAAAAGAAGAAGGTGTCTATTAAATACAAGGAAATATTTAAATTATTAGATACATTCAAACTAGAAAATGAGAAGTTAAAATATGAATTGGATTCAATAAGTATAGATAAAGATTGTATGCAAATTTTGATAAAGGAAAATGTTTCTTTGAAAAGACAAATTGAGTTAAGTATGTGGATAGTGATGAGAAAAAATTAAGAGAAGAGAATACATTGCTAAGAAAGGAATTTGAATGTCTTAGGAACTCATTGTCTAAATTCACTAAAGGAAAGGAAAAGTTAAATTGCATGCTAAGAGTACAGAAAGCTTCAAATGATAGATGTGGTTTATGTTTTACTTATGATAGTGTACCATTAACTAGTAAGAATAAAATTTTTAGAGGAGATAATTTAAAAGAAGAAAAAGTACTAAGGCCATCTATAGAAAATGATGTGTCAACCTCAAAATCTCAACATAGGAGAAAAAAATCACGCATTCATGTATACATCAAGACCAAGATCTAAGAAAGAAACGCATGCTAATAAAAATAGGCATACTTTTTATAAGAATGCAAAATCACAAAACCATGCATTAAGGCTCATTTTTAAGTAAAATGATTTAGCTCATTATCATACCCCTATATGAATATACAAAATCCTAGAAACGTGTTTCATTAATATCTTATATCCCATTTTCATTAAAGAATGACATATAGTGATATAAGATATAGAGTTGGACCATATTAACTTTGCAAAACACCTATTCTAGGTTACAATTTTATATAACTAATATTTATAGTGATTTAAGACCTATATATATATACATATATAGACATATATTAAGAGTCATACACCTTTGTTTTGCAATCATTATGGCTATTATGGACATACTAAATGTTTTTTTTATGATAAATTAAGTTGTTAGAATGTTTCATTAAGTGGTTAGAGAAAGGCTACTAACCTTAAGGCTCTAAGTTAGTATGGGTACAACAGATCCATTAATTTTTTATTTTGTAGGCCTACGAATAAGACACATTATTAAACCAAGGAAGAGAAGAAATAAAATGATTAGTTGGTGATACACAAAAGGGAAGTACAATATTACTTTGATAATATGATTGAATGATTTTTACACATGAATTGAATTATACACATGAATTGAATTATATGATTCTTATTGTTGTGAATGACCACATTAAATAATATTTAATGTATTGAATGTCTTAAATACTTTTAAACCATAAATGATGGATTTTAGTTCAATTTGAAAATAAATGAAAGGGAAAAAGAATAAATCTTTCATGACTAGAGTTTGTATAAATGTGTGTATGAATGTGATTTATGTAGAGAGAGCTTTTAAATTCCTTGTATAAAAAATCATGTAGAAGTATGATGGCATTAGATGTTGATGCCTTTTTAATATTGAGGTTTGCATTATAGTTGTGATATTTAGATCTTCCTCATGATCAATGCTCCTTTTAAATTCTTATAATTTTTTGGCAAAATAGAGGAATAATTATTGTTTTTTTTATTGAGGGGAGCTTTTGATATTGAAGTTTTTGATGATTTTATGTTTATAAAAAGTGGAAGAATTTTCAAAATTGTTAACTTAGGGGGGAGATTTGATAATTGATAATGAACTTTAAATTTTGATGATGTTTGATATTTTAATGAATTGTTCTTATATTACTTTTAAAAAGGGTTTTAAGAAGTTTGACAATGTATTTAGATGTTTAATACTAGGCAACATTGATCCTATGCAATATTTGATGCATTTTTTTAGTAATGACTTCTCCTTAAGTTCCCCAAGTTATGATGGTAGCTTGATAAATGACATGTGAGCTTGAATAATTCATACTTGATGTTTATAGACTTGCATATGACAGTTAGATTTGGATGAACCATTCTAAATGCTCATGGATTTACATATTTATACTCTTTCATAGATTAACAAAAAAAGGTCAAGAGAAAATATGATTTTAACTACTTTTAGAGGAGATTTAATTTGCTTTATGAGTTGTTAAGAGAGAAATTTTTTAGAAGTTTTGAGTTTTGAAAACTTTGATTAAATTCTTATATTGTGTTTTTTTTTCAAAAGGGTGAGAGTTGTATGTGATACTAAAGTTTTTTATTAAGGGAAGTTATACACTAAATGATGCTTGTGCTTATAAAGTATGTTATCCCTTTCAAGTTTACTACTCCTTGATATATGAGTGTGAGTTTTTAAAAGTTAAAATGTATGAATTTAGGAGGAGTTTGTAAATTGGTGATTACAAACTTGAAATTTATAAAAATTAGAGTTTTTAATATTTGAGTTTATAATGAATTTAAATTTGTTTATTGAAATTATTGCTAAATAATGATTAACTTAGGGGGAGTAAGTAAAATTTGATAATGTTGAGTTTTAGCCAAATGTGAATATTTAATTGTGGTATTGTTTTTATAATTGTGGTTATCTTGTTACTTTTGGTATTATATAAAGAGAAAGTATCTCTTTTGAAAAATTTTAAGTGGTATTAAATAAATTTAGTGGTATTAGGACAAAATTGATATCTGTTTTTAGGTTTTGTAGTTTTTAAAATGAGTTTTAGATATATGATGATAAGTTTGAATTTTTAGTGATATTAATGTCTTAGGATTTTTGATAATTTTTATAATTTGGTATAAAGTGTTGATGATATTAATTAAATTTTGTGTATTTTTAGTTTTAATATTTAATAATGTGATATAAAAGGGGAGAAAAGTCATGAAAGTTAATAAGCGGCATTAGGAAAGGTTGATTGGTATTGGAACAATATGTTTTAGAGTATGTGAAGTTTTTGATGATTCCAAAAAGAAGGAGAAACTATGTGATATTAAGGGGAGCAAAAGAGCCCTTTGATTTGTATATGGCTTTGGTAGTTATTTTTATTTATATGTGTTATTTTTATTTGATTGTTTTAATATCATATGATTTTTTCATCATAAAAAAGGAGTAGGTCGTTGAATTAAAGTTGATTCTACCCATGCTTTGATGATAATAAACTGTTATTACTAATGTGTTTATTATGCTTTATGTGTTGAAAAAATAGATTAGAAGATCAAGTATGTGTTTGAAGGAAAAGGTGTCAAGAATCATGATTTGGAGCACATGTTGAAGCTTTGGAGCATAAGTGGTGATGGATGAAGATCAAGTGTATAAAAGTAAGAGTATTGTAGCAAAAGTGGTATTTACTTGCAATTCAAGGCATTAAGAGAAGTATATAGTGATGATGAAGCATCCACAAGTAGTAGTAATGAAGAGGAGATATCATTACTCATAAGTAGAGTTAGGAAGTTCCTAAAGATATAAGTACAACTCTAAGAATAAATTAACTAATATAACTCGTTTTTAATACAAGGAAACCAGCCATATAAGGTTACAATATCCCCTTCTAAAAAAACATGACAAAAAGGAGAAGAAGGAAGGCAAGAAGTAGAAGGACCTAAAAGACATTACATAGGATGAAACAAGTGAGTCTGAGAGTGAAGAAGAAGCCACATTTTTTTCATTGTAAATGATGACATACCATTTTATTATGCCTTTTATAATAATATAATTGTGATGTTGACTTTACTTATGATGAACTAGTTAATTATTTGAAAGTCTTAATTAAGAAAAAGAAGAAATTATTTACTAAGTATATAGAAACTTTAAAATTACTAGATGCATGCAAGATAGAGAATGATAAACTACAATATGATCTACAATATAATTGGTGAGCTCGTCGTAAGCTACCAAATAATAAAAATACCTAACTAACCTAACTAAGTAGTTAAGGCAAGTCAGGGTCCATCCCACAGAGAGCTAAAGTGAATTGTTATTTCTAATGTTGTCCAAAAGAAAATAAAACCCTTAAGATAATTGACGAAACAAAGACAAACAAACAAGAAATACGAAAGCTGGGTAAAAGATATATCAGGAATTATAGACTTATAATTGATCCTAGAAATAGATAACTTGAGATTGTGTAAGATGCTAGCTTATAGGTTCAAACAAGCTCTCAAACCCTCAGTTTTGCCATTTTTAGATAAGTCCTATACGATAGAAAATATATCCCTAATCACGAGGCAACCTAGAATAAGCTCTCTAGATTTAACGACACGATAGCATTAACAACTAGAGAACGACTAACTTAGGCCACTAACTCACAAGCTCGAAAAGTGTCACCTAAAGGATTAGAATTCTAGGCTAAGTTGATTAAGTTCAATGACAAATTCAATTAGCCTATTG
>JAOXYD010099664.1:0-11767 GCA_028565735.1 Pinacopodium congolense | reverse complement strand
AGTCCAAATCTAATAAATCAATATATATGCATTCCCATTTTCATTTATAATAATGTCTAAGATAGTTTTGTAAATAGTTATATGGTATTTATTATGATAAGTGATTACATGGTATTTATTATGATAAGTGAAACAAGATCAAAGAAAAATGCCTGTTTACCACACTAAAATAAGTGACATAAATAAGAACCAATAAAAGAGATAGAAATGAAGAGAATTGCTTAGCATTCCATTGATACATTCAAAATAACAAGATATCTTTGAGGAATTTCATAATATTGCATTAAAATTGTGGAAGTTAAATACATAACATTAATTTCCATCTTTATTTTTGTAAATATTTTAAGTTTCAGAAATAATCTTCATGAATTTTTTATTCTTGATTTTGTTAGTGATGTAATACAAATGTTGCTTCCCCATCACCTCTGTGTGAAGCCAAATTTAGGAAATGTTCTCTCCTTTCAGCCTAATGCTTCATAGCAATTTGGTTGTCTCTTTTCAGATGAGTTACTTTTTTTGTATTTTGTATTTTACTATTAACAAAAAAAATCTCGATTTTCATAAAGGAAAATTTAATCCATCCATAACTTTGAACTTACTTGTTCTTCCTAAGACATATTTCTAACTTTGCTAAAATTGGACAATTATCATCGTCTTAGGTTTAGATCTCGATGATAGATCTTATACCAAAAATTTGGTGGGCTTTGCTGATGATGTTTACTAATAGCAAAAAAGAAGAAGAAAACTTAATGAATCAATTGTGTTTTATTGTCTATTCAAATAGACAAATACAATAGGTATATGTACAAGTAAAAATAAGCTAGTTCAAGTTAACTACAACTGCTCTAACCTAATCCAATCATAACAAAAAATTACAATCTTATCTAATCTCTAAAATCATTTAAATCTTTTCAAATCTTGTTAATACTCATCCAATATCTAAAAATCATTTGAATCTTCTATAATATTATTAACACTCCCCCTCAAACTTAATATGGTGTAGTAGATGGCAACTTGAGTTTGCGTACAAGATTCCAAAAGCGAGTAGAAATATGTGTTTTAGTGAATATGTCAACTGTTTGATTAGCAGAAGAGACGAAAATCAGTTATATGGTGTCATGATTAACTTGATGACAGATAAAGTGACAATCAAGTTCAATATGTTTTGTACACTGCTGAAAACATCATTATGTTAAATCTGGATGGCACTTCAATTGTCACAATAAAGCATAATTGCTGAAGAATTTGTGATACCCATATCAGTTAATAACCATCGTAACTAAAGTAATTTAAAGGTAGCATCAGTAAGGATATGATATTCAGATTTTGTGCTAGAACGAGTAACTATAGTTTACTTTTTACTTTGCCAAGATATTGGAGAATCACCTAAAAAGAAGCAGTAACCAATTGTAGAGCGATGATTTATTGAATCACCAGCCCATTTGGCATCTGAGTAATAAGATAATATGAAGGGTGAGTGAGTAGAGAAATGTAATCCATAAAAGAAAGTTCCTTTAATGTAATGAAGAATTCGAAGTACTGTAGAAAAATGAGTTGAACGAGGATCTGACATAAATTGACTAATAAGATGAATAACATATGAGATATCTGGACGAGTAATAATGAGATAAACCAGACTCCTAAAAAGTTATCGATATAAAGTAGGATCAACAAGAGAAGTTTCATCAAGCAATGTAAATTTTCAATTAAGTTTGAAAGGTGTTGAGACAATCTTGGTATCAGTGATGTCAGCTAAAAAAAGTAATAGTCTTAGTGTCAGTGATGTCAACTTGAGAAAGTAAGTCGGGTGCATACTTAACTTAAGAGAGATAGTAGAATGTAGATTTATGAGAAATTCAAAGGCCCAAAAAATAACTAAGAAGACCAAGATCTTTCATTTTGAAATGCTGACTGTGATAACATTGTAATTTTGAAATACTTGATATATTATCGCCTGTGATTATCATATCATGAACATAATGTAATAGGGGGACGATACCACTATCAATTCTTCGAGTTAATAAGGCATAATTGTGTGGGATAGAATTGAAACCAAATTGAGTAAGAGTAGAACTAAATTTAACAAACTATGCCCAAGGAGCTTGTTTCAACCCATATAAGTTTTGTTGAAGTTTACACACATTATGAGAAGAATGATAACCTGAGGGATGATGCATATAAACCTCTTTTATTAAATCACCATGAAGGAAGTCATTTTTTACATCCATCTGATATAATTTCCATTTACGAACTACTGCAATAGCTAAAAGACTGTGAACGTATGTTAACCGAGCCATTTAAGTAAAGATTTCTTCATCGTTTATACCATATTATTTAGTATATCTTTTGACTACTAAGCAAGTTTTATAGCTATCAACAGTTTCATCAGAGTGGATCTTGATTTTATAGATCCATTTGTAACTAATAGGGATCATGTTAGGAAGAAGATCAACTAAAAAAAAAGGAGGAAGATCAACTAAGTCCCAAATACGAGTTTTCTCTAAAGCTAGGAGTTCCTCAGTCATAACTTATTGCCAAAGAGCATCAGTGCTTGCCTCACGATAAGAGCGAGGCTCATGAAAGGTCGTAATAGTATAATAATAGTGATAATCAGTAAGATAATAAGGGGTTTCCCTTACTTGGGTAGAGTGATTTAAAGTAGTGTCAAGGGCAAATGGAGGCTTAGGTGCAGGATCAATAGTTGTTGCAAGTTCAATAGGAGCAGGTGAGGGAGGCCTAAAAGTGAGCACATTAGAGTCACCTATATAAGGACTTGGAAATAACTCAATAAAAGAATCAGTAAAAAGACAAAGAGTCAGTATTGACTGAGTGATGGAATTTGGAAAGAGAAGAAAACATGGTATCTTCCCAAAACGTAACATGTTGAGATATGTGTAGTTTGTTATAAATAGGATATAAAAAAATGATACCATTTGTATTCAGTGCCATAACCAAGAAAAAGATATATAAATAAGTACAAGGTTCTAATTTTGTATACTTATGAGGATGTAAAAGAACAAAACATGCACAATCAAAATGCTTAAGGACTAAGTAGTCAAGAGACTTTCCAAATAACTTTTCAAAAAGGGAAATTTTTTCAGAACCAAGGTAGGAATTCGATTAATAATATAGACAACATTATAGGCTACTTTGCCTCAAAAGTTTTTTGGGCATGAGGTAGAGAGAAGAAAAACATGTACAGAGTCAAGAATATGAAGATGCTTACACTTGGCTTGTCCATTTTGTTAGGAGGTGAGAGGACAAGAAAGTTAGACAACAGTATCTTTTTAACTAAGAAATTGAAGGAAGTAAGAATCTCGATATTCCATGGCATTGTCTATTCGAAAAATTTTAATAGTATGAGAGAACTGAGCTTTAATCATATTTGCAAATTGAATGCAAATTTGTGCTAACTCATATCGATGTTTCAAAAAATATATTCAAGTAAAGTGAGAATAATTATCAATAAATAAGATAAAGTAATGAAATCCATTAACTAATGATATAAGAGAGGGACCTTAAATATCTGAATAAATTAAACTAAAAGGAGTATCTGAAATAGAATCATTGTTAGTAAAAGACAATGAAGGTTGTTTTATAAGCTAATAATTTAAACAATGAAATGACTCAAATTTTATAGAGCCTAACAATCCACGAGAAATTAAAGGTTAATTTTTATTGGTTGAGGCATGACCAAGACGAATATGCCATTGGTGAATAGAAGAGTTGGTGGTAGTGGTAGATATAAGTTTGTGAGGAAGATGAAGGGATTCAACTCAAATAATTGGCCCACCATACGACTTGTCTTAAGAATTTATCTTGTCTATAAATTCTATACCTAAACACCAAAAGGAAAAAAGGTAATGTTTAGTCCTTTTTCACATAATTGACCAATAAAGATAAGATTTGGTGTCAAGTTAGGAATGCAATAAGTGTCATGAAGACTAAGATCAGAGATAGATACATGCCTAATATGAGTAATGTTCATTTTGGTACCATTTGTAGTATGAATTAGAGGTAAAAAAAAAATATTAGTGTTGTAGATAAGAGGGGATTGCACATTAGTGGTCATATGGTTACAACATGGAGAGTCAAAATACCAATGAGAGGTATTTAGAGTGGCAGATATGACAATAGGATATTTGGAAGAGAAAACCTATTTGAGTATTGCTTTAAAGTCACTCATAATGATGGTAGTAGAGCCTTTAGTGGCAGCAGCAATGACAGAGTAAGATCTGGGCTTCGAGATATTTTTGGATTTAGGGGATTTGCCCTTTGATTTTGGGAGTTGAGTGGGATAATTTTCAATAATATGTATAAGATTATGACAATATCTACACTATATAGTAGGATAATTAGCAAAAACATGACCAATTTGTTGATAATTCTTACAAAACCTATATCTAAATTTTTTATATAAGGAGCCAATAGTTACAACAGCCACTTAAAATTTAGGAGTTTTGTCAAGATTGAGGAAACTCTCTTTGAAGATAATCTCCTAAATAGTAGTATCCAAGGATGGATGCTGACGTAGTAATGAGGCTCGAACAGCTTCATATTCTGGGTGTAATGCTATGAGTACTTAAATAGGTCAAATATATGTTTCACTAATTTTAGGGGGTGATATTGGATTCCAGATTAGTTGGACCTAAGCAAAAAATTATTTACAAATTGACCAAATTCTTGTTTAAGATTGTAAAGAGTTGTCAATGACTAATAATAATGTGTAAGTCCAGTGGATTGATATTGATGAGCCAAAAAATCTCATATTTCTTTTACAGAGTCATAATCAGCAAATTGGATGTGAATGGATGGTACAAAGGTATTGTGAAACCATGTGATAATCTAATGATTTTTACTATCCCATTCCTCTAAAGCAGTCTGCAAATTTTGCATCAATTTCTATTGCTCCCCTGCTTGGTTTCGTAATGTCACCGGTAACAATACACCAAAGTTTACGACTTATCAAAAAAAAATTTATACCTTGAACCCAAAGGTTATAAATTGAGCCAACTAAGATAGTGGTAATAAAGGTTGAGAGATCATATTTTTTCCATGATGGAATAAAAGAGATGAAATGTCAAAGTTGTGATAAGACTAGAAAATATTTTACAATTGATGATAAACCTAGATTAGAGTGACACATCCAGTTGGAGGTAAAAAAAAAAAAGGTGACCACGAGAAAACTGGATGTAGGAGGAAGATAGAGCATTAGTTGATGTGGGGCAAAGTAGGTGTAGCATATTTGTAAAGGAGAGAAGCGGCTTCAAGATGTAGACACATATGAGAAAGCGGTGATAGGGGTGTCACCTAGGCAATGCAAATATAGCTGGGCTCGAAGATGGTTGGTTGGTCAAGTAGAGAGGGCGTCGATGCTAATTAGCGTCGATGTCCGTGGACCAAGCAAGCTTGGCAATTGGTTTGTCGAGTAGAGAGGGCATCGATCTTTGATGGAGTTGAGCCTTTAAGTAAAAAAGGCACCGTCCTTCGATAGTTAACTTAGAGGGTGTCGAAGAGAGGGTAGGTACTAGTAGTTGGTTGGGTTGGAACATATGTGGGTCCGGTCGAGGTTGGATTGGGCAGCGGATTATGTAGTCATAGGTTAGATCTATAAACTAATGGACCTTGTGGACTCTGAGTTATAACGGGTGGAAAGCCTGGGAAAATGAGTATAAACCAATATGTTGGATCTGGGTAGAGAATAAAACAAACAACGAGATCAAGCTTTAAACTTGAAAGGCATTAGCCCATAAATGTAGAAACAAAGAAAATATGAGGGTATCTAAACTTGGACAGTTATCATCCTCTCAGGTTTAGATCTCAATGATAGATCTTATAATAAAAATTTGATGGACTTAGCTAATGATGTTTACATAGAAGAAACAGAGTTTAAAAATTTTTTCAGTCAACTAATTTTTAATTTTTAAAGGATAAGAAATTACATTTTAATTGGAAAAACTTGAAATTCTACAAAATGAGATATACCAAAGGTTTTTGTTAAGGCTTTTAAAAGAGAGGCTTTTGTTATGATTGAATATAAAACTTTAACCACCATAATAATTGAAATTCAATAATCAGTTTATCCATGTGAATGATTTATTTAAAAATTATATTTATGTATATTTATCAAAGCCCTTACATCAACAAAGAAGATTTGGGTCCATGTACCAATAAATTGGCTGAAAATACTAAAACATGAAACTCCACAATAACTTGAAGTTAGGAATTTAAGTATTGCACTGTCCAATCTAAAAGGCAATATGAAATTAAACATTTCAGTTGAGATGTTTAAATATTTTGAACTCAAATGTAAATATTTTATTATTTAAGAACTTCTTATTTATATTGTTTTAGATATTTAGATAACGAACTTAGTACTTTTTCAAAGGTACACATTTTCTTACAATGTATTATAGAGATGTAAGGAGTAATTACTTGAGGGTGTATCTATTCTTCTTAATATTTTACATGTTCTTTTTCTTTTAAGATGTATGCAATTAAAATATTATTGAAAAATTTTACTTTTAGGATTATTAATTTGAATGAATATCACATTTTAGAACATTTTCCATGATGAGAGCTCACAATTCTTCACTCCAAATCACCAAATTAATGTATTACGTAACTAATCTTAATTCTTAAACTAGAAATTAACATGTTCGTTTAATTATAGCAATAAAGAAGTAAATTTTGTTAGAAAAATATTATCAATAATAAAATTATTGCTGTGGAATATCAAAACAATTCTCCTAGAATTTTGTATAAAACTATCGAGTAGAACATATCTCAAAATAATTTAATCACAAATTGTACAATAATAGCTCAAGAAACTAATCGTATGAGACACTTATATTTTTAATGTAGAAAACCACTTCAAAATATAGGAGTAAAAAACCACGGTAGAAATCATTAAATTATCTACTATATAAAATAATGAGTACTATAACCAATCTTTCCTACTTAACAAATAGGAATAATAACCAAAAAATACTAATAAGAGGAATAAAAAAATATTAGACCCAAAAATATGAACTAAAAGGGTTTCAAGATCGGAATATACTCTGATCTTAGTTTAACAAAATAACTTGGTCTAACACTTCTCACATAACACACCTTTTTGCTGTTATTTTATCTTATTTGTTATACTCTCACTATGTTAATCACCACTCATCTATTTATGTCCTGTATATCAGTAACTTATATTACATCAACTTTGACAAAAAATAAAACATAGTTTTACAAAAATAAAATAACTTAAAGACAACACATATTGATAAATTCAAATGTGACCATTTTTTTACTTTAAAAGCCACTAATGTTGAAAAACAAAAAAGCCACCCCATTTGATATGACTTCTTTAAACTCCCATTCACGCTAATATGTGACGAACCACCATTCCTCTAGTTGAACAATAAGATTTAAGTTTTTCCCTTGATAAAGAATTTGTTAACATATCTGCACTATTCTCATCAATATAGATCTTCTTAAGTTGTAATTGCTTGGAATCTAATATATCTTTTATCTAATGATATTTCACATTAATATGCTTCTATCTTAAATGGAAAGAGGAATTCTTATCAAGATAATAACACTTTAAATATCACATAATAACACATAACACTCTTATTCAAAACTGAGTTCCTTTAGAAATTTCTTCATTCATAGCAACTATTTACATGCTTCGATTACTGCAATAAATTCAATTTTAGTGGTAGAAGTTTAACATATTTTTGTAATTTTAATTATCATAATACCACTCCTCTTGTAAATGATATCATGTATCTTAAAATAGGCTTCTTAGAATCAAGATCATCAACCATATTTATATATGTGTAACCAATTAATATAGGCTTATCAATACTAAAATATAAAAATAATATAGAATTCCTATGTAAATTCCTTAATATCTATTTAATAGCATCCTAATGTTCCTTACCAAGATTAGAAAGGAACCTACTAACAACACTAATGACATGAGTAATATTTGGCCTGGTACACACAATAACATACAATAAACTACTAAGTTTTGAAGCATAAAGAATTCGCTACATAATTTCCTTCTCTTCTTTAGTAGAACTACTTAGTACTCAATCTAAAGTGATTAATAATAGGAGAACTAACTACTTTAGCAATGTCCATGTTAAACCTCTAAAGTACCTTCTCAATGTGCTCCTTTTAAGGTAACCACAACTTTTTTGCTTTCCTATCTCAAATAATCCTTATACTAATTCTTTGTTTTACTTGTCCTAAATCTTTCATGTTATAAGACTTAATTAATTGCTTCTTTAAACAATCAATTGTAGAAGCATTTTTGCCAAAAATCAACATATCATCAACATATAATAAAAGAATGATAAAATTATAATCAGAGAATTTTTAGTAAACCACATAATGAATTGAAGTAATCTTCTTATGGCCTTACTCTCCTATGGCTAACTTAAACTTCTTAAACTATTTTTTGGCACTTATTTTAAACCATATAAGATCTTCCTTAACTTATAAACATAGTTCTCTTTCTCTTTTAGGTTAGAAAGCTCTAGTTACTTCATATAGATCTCTTCCTTTAAATCGCCACGTAAAAAAGCCATTTTCACATCTATTTGATCAACTTTTAAATCAAGAATAACTGCTAAATCAAATATAATACAGATGAAACATATTTTACCAATTGGAGAAAATATCTCATTAAAATTAATACCTTTTGTTTCACTGAATGCTTCAACAACCAATCTAACTTTATATCATGGTTGTGAAGAGTGCTTTTCATTATTGACTCTGTATACCCATTTATTCCTTAAGGCTCTTTTACCTTCG
This sequence comes from Pinacopodium congolense, assembly GCA_028565735.1. Lineage (NCBI taxonomy): Eukaryota > Viridiplantae > Streptophyta > Magnoliopsida > Malpighiales > Erythroxylaceae > Pinacopodium > Pinacopodium congolense. The sequence goes on along the minus strand of JAOXYD010099664.1, from coordinate 2,953 downwards.
GTAGCTTCACTAACTCAAAGGTATGATTTTCATACAAGGATTTCATCTCATCTTGTATGGCTTTAATCCACTCTTTCTTATAATCATCATTCATTGCTTCTTTATAACTTTGGTTTATCACAATCTGCCAAATTCAACTCATAAGTGTCAGTAGGATACCGAGTGGAAGGTTGCCTACCTCTTAAACTTCTTTAGTGTTAAAATGGAACTTGAACTTCAAAATTTAAAAGCTCATTATCATTATTAGAATCTATCTCTCTGGGAGAATTTTAGCTTCTACTTGCTCAATCTATTTCCATCCTCATTTCTCTTAAACACCATCGTTAGAGGCACTATCTCTGAATCATTATTGAATTGAGAATTTGTCTTCTTAATCTTATTAATATCCATTATGTTTTCATTCTCTACAAACACTATATCTTGACTTTTTACAAGTTTTTTTTTTCAATTGAATCATTAAACTTGTAACTAAATGCATCTATATTATAGCCAATAAATACACTCTCGTATCTTAGTTTCGACCTCTTATAATTAAGAATATGCACAAACACCTTGAATCCAAAGACCCGTAAATGATCATAGGAAACATATTTTCTTGACCAAATCCTTTCTAGAGCATTAAAATTTAAAGGAACTTACGGAGAAAGATTTAAGATATGTACCATGGTATTTAATACTTCAACTGGAAATATCTTTGGCAATTTCACATGTAAAAGAAAGCATCTAACCTTTTCCATAAATGTTTTATTCATCCTCTTAGCTACACCATTTAACTGAGGTTTTTTAGTTGGAGTCATCTTGTATAAAATACCTTACTCTTTACAATATCTTTCAGGTGGTATTCAACCCTATTATCTAACTTAAGGCACTTCACTTTCTTTCCAGTTTCTCTCTCAACTAGGGCCTAAAACTGTCTGAACACATCCACAACTTGATTTTTGTAATTTAAGGTAGCAACCTATAAGTTTCTTGAATAATCATCAATAAATGTAACAAAATAATAGGAACCACTAAGTGACTTAGTCTTAAATGGATTATACATATTAAAATGTATTAATTGGAACACCTCATATTTCTTCTTTGGATTTGTAAAGCTCTTGAAAGAAATTTTATATTACTATCTTGCTAAACAATGAACATATCTCTTCAAATTTATATTGTTCAACCTAGTCAAGTTTTTCTTAAACAATATTGACATAAAATTTTCATTCATATGACCAAATCTCTTGTGCCATGTCTTGACTTTATCATCATTCTCCACTATATTAATCATGCTTCTAGAGATTTTGGCAAAAAGTGTAGAACATTTTACACCTTAAGCTACTAAAAGAGAACTTTTAGTCAGCTTTCATTGGTCATTCTGAAAGATGTTGCACTACCTTTTTTCATCAAGCTTATTAGTAGAAATCAGATTAAGCTTAATGTCAGGAATATGATTCACATTCTTCAAGAATAATCTAGCACCACAGTTGGTCTCCAAGTAAATATTGCCAACAATGACAATTTTTTAATTATTATCATTGCTCATTTTAATAATCTCGAAATCACCAAGAGTATAAGATGTGAAGAAATCCTTTCAGGTTGTTACACTTATAAAAGAACCACTATTGATAATCCAGCTAGTTTTATGATTGGTTAGGCAAATAAGATCAACATCATAGAGGATAAGAAAATCTTACTCAATTGTAATGACTACTATTTCATCATCATTATCATCACTACATTTCTTGTCATTATCTATATCTCTCTTCAATTTTCTACAAAACTTTTTTATATATACCTTCTTGTGACAGTGGTGGCACTCAACGTTGGCATATTTATTAAACTTACCTTGGCTTTTGCTGATGTCATTACAATTTAAATCTTTGCTTTGATTTCTCTCCTTAGTGGTTATAGCCAAAAAAATCTAATTGCAAAGAGAGATTCTTGTGACTTTTATCTCATCTATTCATTCAGAATATCATTTTTTATTAATTCTATAATTACCACACTATTAGGAGAAGAATTAGTCAATGAAAATTTTAAATCTTCCCAAGAATCAGGCAACGACATAAGTACCATAAGAGTAAGAACTTTATTATCAAAACTAATAGTTATACTTGACAGTTGATTCGTAATCATTTGAAATTTGTTCAAGTGATCTACAACAGAGTTACCTTTTTTATATTTCAACTGTACTAATTTTTTTAGGTAACATAATTTATTATTGCCATTTTTTGACACATATAATTCTTCAAATTTATTCCACAATGTTCTAATATGCGTCTCACTACAAATATGATTATATACATTGCCTTCAACAAATTAACTAATGAAACTATACAGCTGCCCATGTTCAAAAGTCCACTTCTCATCAGATTTATTTTCAGATTTTTAAACAACAAATATTAGAAGATGTAATTTTATCATAAATAGAAGATCTTTTATCTTGTTTCTCCATATGTGGTAATTTGTGTAATTCAAACTTGTGATTTTGTTGAACTTTTCCTCCATAGTTAAACCCAACAATTAACTAAAAACAGTTTTAATACCAGTTATTAGGAGAATATAGCCAATAATAAAATTATGACAGTCCAATATCAAAATAATTCGCCCAAAATTTTGTGTAAAAAAATCGAGTAGGACATACTCCAAAATAATTTATTCACAAATAGTACAGTAATATCTCAAGAAACTAATTGCACGAAACACCAAAATTTTTAATATGATAAACTACCTCAAAATAAATGAGTAAAAATAATGGACACAAGCTAGTAAATAATCTATTATATAAAATAATGGGTATAATAATGAGTCTTACCTACTTAAAAAATAGAGCTAATAACCACAAAATACTAATAAGAAGAATATAAAAATTCCATGTTAAAAAATGTTGCGGTCTAAACAATTTATAATTTTAATCAATTTAATCCAAGACCAACCAAAGGCAAGTGCACCTTGTCAACAAGTAGTA
>JAOXYD010099643.1:0-11767 GCA_028565735.1 Pinacopodium congolense | reverse complement strand
TCATCTCTATCTTTAGGTCCTCACAATTTAGAGGTTTAGCTTTATAAGATCTTCATGAAAATTTGCAAAACTTTCTTGATATTTGTTATCTATTAAATGTAATGGAGTTTCTAATGATGCAATTAGGCTAAGGCTTTTTATCTTTTCTTTTAGATATAAAGCAAAAGTCGGGGTAATCAACACTTTAATTTGGTTCCATTACTACAAGGGATGAGTTAATGAAGTTTTTCCTAACTAATTTTTTCCCATATGCGAAGGTAGTAAACAGGAAGACTAAGATAAACTCATTTGTGCAATACAAAAATGAAAGCATATACAAGGCATAGGAAAGGTTTAGAGAGATTCTTACCAAGTGTCTTAGTCATAGATTTAATATATGTCAGTAAGTAGATATCTTCTACACTAGATTGACACCTTTGACTCATAGCAACATTGATGCTGTAACTGAAGGTAATTTCATGTGCAAGACTGTGACTGAAGCCTACAATCTCCTTAATGAAATGGCTACAAATAGTTTTCACTAGAATTGTGAACCCCATCCAAGGAAGTCATATGGTATTCATCCAATTAATGACACGGTAACTCTTGTAGCTCAAATGGAAGTATTGAATAATAAGTTGGGTAGTTTAAAGAGTGGAGCTGGTAATATTTCTCGTAAAGTTGAATGTGAAAGCTACGGTAGTACCTCCAATGCATCATTAGAGTGTTAAGAAGGTAGTCCTTTTGCCGGAGAACAAAAAAAAGCTCAATATATTGGAAATTTTAATAGGCCAAGAGGAAACCCTTTTTCAAACACTTATAATCCTAGTTGGAGGATCCATCCAAACTTTTCATGAAGCAATAACTTCAACTATTAGCAAACACCATAACAAATTCAAGTAAATGTTCAAAGAGCATTACCACCGGCCTTTAGAGCTAACCAACATCAAAGAGAGCACCTAGCTTTGAAGAAATAGTTCTGAAGTATATCTAATCTAATAAGTTTAGGATGTAGAATCATGAGGCATCAATTAAGAATCTGGAGACTCAAGTTGGACAAACTGCACAATTCTTACAAGAGAGGCTATCTTTCAAGCTTCCAAGTACTGCTAAAGCCAATCTTAGAGAGCATACTAAGGTGATTATCTTAAGAAGTGGAAAATAGGTTGAGAATGAAAGGAAGAAGATTGAAGAGAAAAGAAACAAAGTGATGGTGCAGAGTGAAGAAAAAGAGAACTAAAGAAGACATGAAAGAAGAGAGAAAGAGAGAGCTATTGAAAGAAGAGAGGAGGTGGCTAAAGAAGATAAAAAGGAAGAAGAACATGATAGAAGAGAGAGAGTTAAAGAAGAAGAAAAGAAGAAAGAAAAGGAAGATGAGGGTGAGAGTTTAGAGAAGCCACCTAGGTTGTTTGTTGATCCCATTGTGCAACCATAAAACCCTAGGATATTATACCCTCAAAGATTGAAGAACATGTACCTTAATAAGCAATTTGAGAAATTTTTAGAGATGTTCAAGAAGCTTCATATTAATACACCATTTTCTGAGGCAATTACTCAAATGCCTTGATATGTAAAATTTTTTAGGAAAACCCTGTCCAAGAAGAGAAGATTAGAGGAGTATGAGTCTATAAAGCTAAATGAAGAATATTCTACTATCCTTTTAAAGACGTTACCTCTAAAGTTCAAGGACCCTAGTAGTTTCACCATTCATTCTACAATTTATAGCTTACAAATAGATAGCACTTTGTTAGATCTTGGAGCAAGCATTAATCTAATGCCCTTATCTATTTTCAAGACGATGGGATTAGAAGAACCTAAAATAATGACAATCTCATTATAATTAGTTAATTGATCTATAACCTATCCAAGAGAAATCATCGAGCATGCTTTGGAGAAAGTTGATAAATTTTTCTTCCCTATTGATTTCATTGTCTTAGATATGGAAAAAGGCACCACAATGGCTATCATTTTAGGAAGGCCATTCATGGATACTGTCAGGGCACTGATAGATATTCATGGAGGAAATCTTATTCTTAGACTTTAAGAAAAAGAGATTGAGTTTAATGTTTTTAGAGTAATTAAGCATTCCTTCACCCTAAATTCATGTAACTTTATTAGATTTTATTCTACTCCAATTGATCTGTTTAAATATATTTTCTCAGATTCATTACAGAAGGCTTTAATTCATGCAAGTTCTTTGGAAGTAGAGGAAGAGGAAGTCAAAGAAGAATTGGAGGAACTAGAAGTGGGAAAGGAAACCTCGAATTGGATTCAATCTAGAAGGATTGAAACTCTAGATAGGCCAATTCGATCCCTTCCAAGGCCATCAATTGAGGAGCCTTCATCTCTTAACTTAAAACCTCTTCCTTCACATTTGAAGTATGCCTTTTTGTGACCTCCATTGTAATTACCTGTGATCATATCATTGTCATTGACTGATATGAGGAAGGAAAGATTGTTCAGAGTACTTAAAGAGAATTAAAATGTTATATGTTGGATCTTAGCTAGAAATAAAGGATTAAGTCCTTCTATTTGCACTAATAAAATCTTCATGGAAAAAGGGATTAAACCTTTAGTCCAACTGTAGTGTAGGATTAATCTAAATATTAAGGAAGTGGTGAAGAATGAAGTAGTTAAACTCTTGGATGCTGGTATTATCTTTCCAATAGCTGATTTTACATGGGTTAGTCCTGTTTAGGTAGTACCAAAGAAGGGAGGAACTACTATCATGAAGAATGATCAAGATGAACTTACTGTCACAAGGAAAGCAACTAGTTGGCATATCTGTATTAACAATTGCAAGTTAAATAATGCCATACAAAAAGATCACTTTCTTTTTATAGATTAAGTAATTGAGAGATTAGTTGGGTATAGTTTTCTTTGTGATTTAGATGGATACAATAGATACTTGAAAATTCCTATTGGGCTTGAGGACTAGGAAAAGATGGCATTCACTTGTCCTTATGGAACCTTTAAATATAAATGTATTCCTTTTGGCTTGTGTAATGCCCCTCCCACTTTTCAATGTTGTATGATAGCAATTTTTGTAGGCATGATTGAAACTTGCATCAAAGTGTTTATGGAAGACTTTTTTGTATTTGGTACATCATTTAATGCATGTTTAGAAAATTTGGATAAATTTTAGAGAAGATGTCAAGAGATTAATTTAGTCTTGAATTGGGAAAAATGTCATTTTGTGATATAAAAGTGCATAGATTTGGGCCATAATATTTTGAGTAAAGAAATTCAAGTTGATCCAGCAAAGGTTAAAGTAATTGCTCAACTTTTACCGCCTAATTTAGTTATAGCAATTCACAGTTTTCTTGGACATGCTGGATTCTAAAGGCACTTTATTAAGAATTTCTCTAAGATAGCAAAGCTGCTTACCGAAATTTTGACCAAGGATGCAATCTCTAACTTTGATGAGAAGTGCATGCATTCTTTTCAGTTATTAAAGGAAAATCTCACTACTGCACCTATTTTGGTATCACCTGATTTGTCTCTTCCTTTCAAATTGATGTGTGATGCAAGGGACTTTGAAATTGGTGTAGCATTAGAATAAAGGCATGGAAAGTTTTTCCATCCAATTTATTATGTGAATCACAATTTGAATGATACTCAAAGGAACTACACTACTATGAAGAAAGAAATGTTAGTAGTGGTGTTCACTTTTAAAAAGTGTCGGTCTTACTTAGTGCATTCAAATGTTATAGTTTACATGGACCATTTTACTTTGAAATACTTGATGAATAAGCAGGATGTTAAGCCATGTTTGATTCAATGGGTTCTTTTCTTATAGGAGTTTGACATCAAAATCAGAGATAAGAAAGGAAAAGAAAATTTTTTCTTTAATCATTTATCTCATTTAGATGAAATAGTGATAGAAAAAGAAGAAGACCAAGACATCAAGAGGTTTTTCCTAAAGAGCATTTGCTGACCATACTTACTTTACTTTGGTATGTAGATGTAGTGAATTATTTTATTGGTAACATTATACCTCCTACCTTCTAGTACTAACAAAAGAAGAAATTCTTTTCTAAAATAAATAAATATCTTTGGTATGACCCATTTCTTTACATGATATGTGCCAATGGAATCATTTGGAGTTGTGTTCCTGTTGAAGAAGTGTCTTCAATTTTAAGTCATTGTCATTTAATAAAAACTAGAAGGCACTTTGGCCCTACTAAAACTACACATAAGGTGTTAGACTATGGTTTCTATTGGCCTACATTATTTAAGATGCATTTCATTTTGTTAAGCCTTGTGACAATTGCCGAAGTATCAAAAATATTTCTAGAAGAAATAAGATGCCACTGAACAAAATTTTGGTGCGTGAAATTTTTTATGTTTGAGGTATTGACTTTATAGGACATTTCCCTTCATCATACTCCATCTAATACATCTTAATAACTTTTGATTATGTAAGCAAATAGGTTGAGACAGTTGCTCTTCCAACTAATGATGCAAATGGTGTAGTTCATTTTCATAAGAATTTTTTGTTTTTTCAGCTTATTAAGTAGGATCTTTCAAGCACTAGTAGTTGATGTTGATTCTAAAGTGGTTGTAGACAAGGGTCATTATACTCAAATCTATAATAGTACCCTAAAGTTATAGAGGTTTGCATGAGTACAAGGAGTATGGCATCGCTTAGCAGATGATGAGTAGCTTAAGGCTTTACCTACTCCTAATGATCCTGATGTACCGGAGGATGAGATGGGTGAAGCTTCAATTGAGGCTACAATGAGTATGCATCCACCTCATTGTTCTTCACCCGTCGTACCACCTCCACTTCCTATTGCTGGTCCTATTATTGGTTTAATGACTTTCTTGAATAACATGGAGTCCTAACTTTCTTTAAAAATATCTGAGTTTTATGGTGTTATTGAGGCTTATTTAGGCAGTAAGGATCTTCATATGGCTAGCATGGACTCACGCTTAGCATGACTTAAGGAGTATCAGTAATCCCATTCTCAAATGGATCGAGATTTGGGTGCAGATGGTTAGAGTCCTCGTACTTAGGATTTGGATTATTTACATAATTTTTCTTCTGATTTTTGCTTTTGTCCCTATGGTTTATTCCAGTTTTGTAGTATAGGTTTTTTCGGATCTGATTTCCATATTTTGATGTACTATGGCTCCTTAATGTACTTCAATTCCATATTATGTGATTCGACCATATTTTTTATTTTCTGTGTTTGATCATTTTAATGCTTTCAGTTCCTGCTCATCAAATCGATTCAATGAAGGATAATGGCTTTGCCAAATGCGTGTATTCCTTTCCTTACTCTCCTACTTAATGCATCTATCTTTATCAACATTAAGATTAATGTTTACTTTAAGTGTAAGGGAGGCCATTTATCTTTTATACACATTAGGGAATGGCATACATTTCACTTTATGAATCAATTCTTATACATTATACACTTGTGCATTGTCCTATTTTTGCTTCAAACTTGTAATTTTGAATTATAAAATGATTTCTAAATTACTACTAATTATCAAATTGTGGAATTCAGCTAAGGATTAAGTGATTAATGAATAAATGGAGCTTTAAACACTTTTAGGGGTTGATTAGAGTTCCTTTATAAAATAAAAAAAAGCTAAGACTTTGCTTTATCTCCATTAAATTTAGTTTAAAGATTGGTTATGCTTTAAATTTAGTCAATGGGCTTTAATTCCAAAAAGGAAACTTCTAGATTTTTAAATTCAGAACTCTAACTCTCATAAAAAAATCAAATTATACTCATTAATTGATCAATATGTGTTGCATATTGATTTTTCCAATAAACTAAGTTGATTTCTCGACCTTAGATTATCTTTAACACTAATTTTAAGTGGCCATCTTAATATTAGTACTTTTAAACCTTCAATAATCAAAACTCAGACCCTATAACATGTCTTTAAGCTCTTTTAATTCATAAATACCCAAATCCCTAATAATAAAAATGATTGAAGTACACATCTTGATCAAAATATACAAATCATAAAACTTAAGCATCATGTCTTCATAAATTTGAAAATATGAGCTATAAAATAAAGGGGTTATTTGATATTGTTGATGGTTGTGGTTTTTAATTTTTGTTTTTGTGTTTTTATATTAGTTTTTGTGTGTTTTTTTCGGTTTTTTTACTATTTTTCTTAATTTTTTGTTGTATTAATGTATTGTTCTTTTCAATTTCTATGCTATTTTTCACAGTTTCTGTGTTTAAAAAAACTAGAAACTAAAACCTAAGAATAAAGCCATTCAAAACATGGCCAAAGTTTATGAGTTTTAAAACAACCAAAAGAAGCTTGTGGGAGGTTCATAGACTCCTTTACTTGATCTTGATTTCATCACAGCTCTAGGTCAACACAAACTAGTAGAAAAATAAAAAAATAGTTGAAGATGTAAGCATAAATATGAAAACTTTGATAAATCTAAAAAATGGAGCAAATGAAATAATAATCTGAGTTAAGAAACCCCCTTAGATGATTACTAGACTCATATACGAGTCTCAATAACAACCTTCAATGTCCAGAAACTCAGAAAAAAACATAGAATTCAAAAACGTGTTTGAAGCCTATATGCTACTTAGATTAATTGAAGAAAGAAGGGAGAGCTTCTCTCTCAACTTTTAGATCTGATTTCTTGTAAATGAAAGCGTGTTTTTATGTTGTTTGTCTACTGTAGTAGCCTCCAATTTGCACTTACAGAGAAGGAAGCTTAATGAAGAACATGCCATAGCGCAATATTTGAGATTTGGAGAGGATATGCTATTTGACTACCAAAACGGCTGGTAGACTCAAGGAAATATGGCACCTGGAGCCCTTCACATTAGTCTTGTGCAATCTCATGAATACGAGGTCTTGGAGACCAACATGGGGGTCTGTTCACACCTACGTAATGCTCTTAAACAACCCCATTTTTGCTATCTTTTTACTTCTTTCTTGCTGCAATCTTATTCATCATCAATTAAGATTCAATTCCTACAAATTAAACATTTAAAATAAAAAAATAAACATATAATCATGAATTTAGGGGTGAAAACATCACAATTATCAATGAAAAACACATGCAAATTGAACCATAACAAGAACTATTTTCATTCAGATTTTTATTACTATCCTTATTTTTATAATGACTTTTAATTTCTTACTACTTCTAGGTTTGAGCATCAATTGATGAATTTCACATCCTTAGTTGTGCAAGTATCGATGGATGAAGAACAAACCAAGTTATATGACATTTGGCCATTTTTAGGTTATCCTACTTGTACATATGTTGTATTGTAGGACCAATAGTACATGTTCGATTCTCCACCATAATATTACTAAGACCAACCATACTTGTAACCCATGACTTTGCCTCCACCATCTCCACCATATGCTACTAGGATGTCCTCGAAAGAGATCATAAAAAGCTTGGTGACAAGTACTTTTTAATTTCAATAAGAAACGAGGAGTAGCTTGAAGAATTTAGAAGATTAAGTGAGCCAATTAGAAAATGTAATTGAGAGCTTAGAAGCCCAAGTCTCTAAAAGTGTTCTTAGCGATGCTGAGCATGATTATGCATTATTCCATCAAGGAGTGGAGAACAGATGGAGAACCCAAGAGCGATTGAGGAAGAGCAAGAGAAGATAGGGGAGGAAGAGGAACTTACTTAAGAAAAGGAGGATGAACAACCTCCTACAGTAAGTGATGTAGTTTATGATATTACTGGACAAGTTTCAATTCCTTTTCCTAATAATTTGGAGATGAAAGAAGAAGAAGAAGAGAAGAGAAGAGAGGAGAAGAAGAGTTGCAAGATGGCAACATGTTGAATGAGCTATGGCCGAGAAAGCTAAAGGAGGTTGGTGACATACAGAGTGAAGAGACTTTACATCTATTGCCTACACTATTAAAGAAGAAATTCTAGGATAAGGGTGATGCCTATAGAAGATAGTGAACATTATAGGATAATGGAAAGGCAGTTAGGTTCCACCTCTTTAATGTTTTAAGACATTGAGCTTATTTTAAGCTTATTTTAAGGGAAGCTGCTCTAGGCTCATTTATGAGTTTGAGCATGTTTCCTGTTAAGATCAATTATCTTTTGACACTGGATAGTGTATAGAAAGGTTAAGGTTATGACCTTAATTAAGTGCTTGTTGGGAGGCACCACATCTTCCTTTAGAATGTGTGTTGTTATAAAATTGATTTATGTTATTTATTTGTTTTTTTTTTTTGCAAGTTTTGGTTATAGGTCAAAGACAAGTTGCATTGTTCCTCACCAAAAAGTTGAAATCATTGTTTTCAAGGTTCTTGTGACCTCTTTGATTTAGGGGAGTACTTATTTTTCCATCCATCTTTCGTCTTTTTATTGATTTTGTGACATTAAAGAAATTTTCCAATTTGAGTACGGTGGTGGGGCAAGTTTTAAAACTTTTGCCCACTTGAATTATTGAGAATTTGATTGTGATGATTTAAAACTTTTGCCCACTTGAATTATTGAGAATTTGATTGTGATGATTTAAAGGTGTTAGCTTGAAGTGATTTTGATCTTTAGTTAATAGTTAATTGCGCTCCTTGTAGGAAATTGATGATTTTGAATTGAGGAACTTTGCTCCACTCTTGAAATGATGCTATCTTTTTCATTTTGTTTTTTTTTTCTTTTAGGTGCTTTGTATGTGCTAAGTGACCCATTTATACAATATTTAATGTTTAAGTCCATTTTATACGGTTTATCACTTGAATGCGAAATGAGATGTTTAGAATAAAATGCAAAAAAATAAAAAAATAAAAAAATAAAAAAAGAAGAAAAAGGAAAAGTAAAGAAGAATGTCCTTATTGTTGTCTTATGGAATAAAAAGTGTATTTATTTTTTGTTTTGTTGTATCTGTTGAACAATTGTCACTCCGCTAGCTTCAACCCAAAGTAGGTTGAAGTTTTGAGTTGTTTTATTAGCCATTTGAGAAGGTTATCTAACCTAGTAACTGGGGGTATTCATGACAAGCATTCACCTTTGAATCAAAAGCTAGATGACCTCTCAAAAAAATATTACTTAAAACTCAAATTGAGTTATATTTTCAATTGTATTCGGTCATTTTTAGCCTTGACTAGTTTGTGTGATAAACTACGCAAAATGATTTGAATGTTAGATATTATGCATATTGGGTTACCCTTTTACTAATGTGTTCTTTCCTTGTGATTTTATTACTTTTGATTAAGATTGAGTTGAAAGTTTTCAATATAAATGAAAGCATTGATTGATTTCTATTGTACGCAATTAACTATTGACTCTTGATTGGGATTGTTTGAGTGAAGCATCTAAGTTACCTCTTAAAGACAAGAAATAGTTTAAGGGGGTATTTGATAGGGTTGAATTATCTTAACTTGTTATATGAATTTCAATGTGAATTCATCACTATTTTCATGCTTTAATGCCTAAATTGTGTTTATTTTGAGCTTACATATAGGTTTGGTCTTTAAGAAATAAATTATGGTTAAAAAGGACAATTTAGGAGTACAAATGGAGAAAATTTGTACTTAGAGATGTAGTTGTCGGAGATATAAAGATCAGTCAACTGAATTGCTTTGGTCAGTCGACCAATGCCTTACTTTTTAGTAAACCCATTCCTCTAATCGATGGACTGATGTCATGCAGATAGACAAAAAAATTAGGATAAAGGCATAGTTTACTGAGGAGACTTATCTCAACCCCGAAAAGAGGAATATAAAAAGATGAATAACCACAGCGGCAGGGAGCAGTCGCATTCATTTCTCTCAACCTCCAACATTTTTGCTTCTCTTTTCTTTATTTCTTTGCTTCTTCATAGTGCTTTGTTCTTAGTTTTTGTTAGTTAGGTTTGAAATATTGGTTTAGGTTTTGTTTTTACTGCTTCATTCCCATTTTCATTTTATTTTTGTTTCGATTTCATTTAGATATTGCTATTTATGTTGGAATACTTTGTTTTTGTTAATATTGTTTTATTTACTTTAATTTCTTGTATTGTTCTTTATTTACTTGTTATGTTATGCACTTATGTTCTATTTTTCATATTTTCAGTTTGGGTTTTGTGTTTATCTTCGTATTTTAGCATAGTTTTCTTATGAGTTTGAAGATATTAAATGGATAATGGCTTTGTAATTGTGAGAAATGACTTAAAATCAATTGGGTATTGTGTTTTAGGTCAAGATTGAGTTGGAATTCAAGTTAAATGATATAAATTAGGGATTAATGCATAAGATTGGCCATCCTAAGTATAATTTCTAGTTCAATTGTTAGGTATAGGATTATGATACGTAATCATCCATAGTAAATGCCATAAATGTTGTTAGGCTAATTGAATGTATAAGTAAACTTAATCAAACTACCACAGGATTCCAATTCTCTAAGTTACATAATCCGAACTTGAGAAATTGTGGCTTAGGCTAGTCATTTTCTAGAGTCTAATGATGTAGCACCACTAAATCTATAAAGCTTGCTTTAGATTGTCATGTGATTAAGGACAAATTTTCTATCTTATAGGATTGATCTAAAACTGGAAGAATTTAGGATTGAAGAGCTTGTTTGGATGCAAAGGCTAGCATCTTAGGCTAAACATATTCTCTCTATATCTATGATTAATTATAGGTCTTAAATCCCAAAAATATCTTTTGGCCATGCTCTCATATTTTTTATTTGTTTCCTAGCTTCTGGTTTGTTTTCGTTAATTATCTTTCCATTTTGTTTTAATGTTTTAACATCCAAGAGTTTTCTTTTCTTTTTCTTTTCTTCTAGCTTAACATTGGGAATATCTTTAACCCCCTAGCTCTCTATTGGATCGACCTTGACTCACTCTACTACATAATTAGTTAGGTTAATTAGATAAATTCATTATTTGGTGTATGGCAGATGCATCAATAATTGATTATAATTCATAATTCTAGATAATATCTTTTGCCTAACTCTTTTGTCCTTGTTATTTGCTTTAGTTTATTAAATTTCTATCATATCTAGGGGTTTGTTTTTATTTTATTTTCTTTTTGTTTCATATTAGTAATAACTTGAAAACACATAGTAGGTTAGTTAGGTTTTTCATTATTTAGTGGCCTATAATATACCTATCACTAGCATTGGTATTTACTCAATTTTCATTGTTTTTTATGATAAGGAGTTCTAATTTAAATGTTGTAGAAACTAAACTTGAGATTGAATGAGTTGTAAGAAAGAATTGTAGAGTGATGTTTAGCTAAAAGGAAGAAGGAACTCAAACACAAGAGCTAGTAGAAATGAAAGAGGAGCATAAAACAAGATCAATGTAAAATTATGGCAAGCCATCAATCCATGGGACACAATCAAGCATTTTGAGACCTTCTATAAAAATGAAAAACTTTGAGATCAAGTGAAACATCATCTCTATGATCCAACAGTTTGTTCAATTTGATTTATTACTAGATGATGATCCAAATGGTCATATAGCTAAAGTTTTTTTAGATATATGACACTTTAAAAATCAATTGAATTTTAGATGATGCCATTAGATCGCGTAAAGCAGTTGAAGTCCCTTTCTATAGGATTAATTAAAATATGGGACAACTTAGTTGAATATTTTTTGGATGAAATGCTTTCTACCTACAAAGATAACAAAGTTGAGGAATGAAATTTTAGCATTCATGAAACTAGATAAAGAAACCTTATATAAGATATGGGAGCATTATAAGGACCTGTTAAGGAGATTTCCTCACAACGGCGTTCCTACTTGGATCTAGGTGTAAACATTTTACAATGGCCTCAACCATTCATCCAAGAAAATGATTGATGCAGCTACAAGTGATACTTTAAACAACTATA
>JAOXYD010099632.1:0-11768 GCA_028565735.1 Pinacopodium congolense | reverse complement strand
GAGAAAGATAAATCAAAAGAAGGGCATGACAGAAGAGAGAGAGTACTAGAAGAAGAGAGGAACGAAGATAAGGATGATGAAGGTGAGGAAGTAGACAAACTACCTAGGTTATTTATTGATTCGAATGTCTAACCTAATCAACCTAGGACCTACCATACATTAATCAATGGGAAATTATTTACATTAATAAAGTTTGTCATTCATGAAGTTAAACACATTAATTAATTTGCATATGCATCAAGTGACAATAGTTTAATGAAATTACATATGCATCAAATTACATAGTTTATTGAAGTTAGATATACATCAAGTTACATAAATATCACATTGATCAATAAGAATGTCCTCAAATATAATCATTCAATATATGTTCAACGCTTGCATCTTACAATCGAGATATAACTTGATGTTGTGCCGGAGTTGAATTATATTCAACTTGTGAACTTGCTCCTTCATTTACAATTTCAAGGTGTTAGATGGCATTTGCTGTTGAACAATTAAATCACCAACCTGTCCATGCTTCCTAATAAACTTGTAAATGGCATAACAAGCCATGATAATGAATTTTTGTTTGCTCATACTATATTGGAAAGTATAGAAAATCTTACTTTCAAAATACCAAAACATCTTTTGATAATGTTTCTTAATGATAAATGCCTATAGTTAAATAATTTTTCTATAATTGATGGCTGTTATTATCTTCGAAAATCTTGTAAATGACATTTTTCACCACGATACAGTGAAAGAAAACTTATCAAGTTAGCGTATTCTAAGTCAGTCAAATAGAATTTACCTAAATATATTAACATACATAATATTAATATATTAAACCTTACATGAATTGAAACAATTAACCATGAAATTAATATATGTAATATCCTTTAGAGGCATTGAAAATTTGTTATTCGAATTTGTGACTGTTTCAAAAAGAATTCAAGAGCCATTGACAGTATCCTCTCATCTTGTCATCACATAAGTGAAACGCATGTCAAATGAGTAACAACATATGACATTCTATGTTGGATCAACTCTTTTGCCCCCTATATGGCATCTGCTCATCTAATGGAATATGTGCATATACATACATCCTATCTATGGCTATGACATAGTACTACAAAATGGAATAATTTCTTTATGATGAAAATTTATTATGAAGAACAATTTTAATGAAAATAATAGGTAAGTATACCTTAAAATATGGAAAGTATTTCTCATTATGTTAAATCTCAATAGGTGTTGTGTCAAATGATGGTAGAGTAATAAATGCTTTTGCTATTATGTTAACTTCATGTAATAAGCGTCGAAAATAATGTAAAATCGTTCTTGTGGAATGTTAGAAATACTCTACATTAAGTCTTGTTGTGTGACTATAACTGAGCGTCATCAAAACATGACTATTTGTTGTTCTACAGTCACATTTCTTCTTAGTTTCAATCCGCTATAATTTATCAGCTCATTATATAAACTCAGGAAAATCATCTTAAACATTCTTAAATTCTCATAAATTCTTAAAGGATTACTATTTAGAAACTCCAATACCTAATCATGGCCATTAAGTGTTGAAATTAAACATGGTTACTTTCATAAATGATAAGAATATGCTTCCATATACATTACAACGGCTAACCCTATTGCTTCATCATTTGAATGAAGAGCAAAATCTGAATCCGAACCTATTTATCTACAATGTCAAAGCATAATATTATTAATTAAAAGTTTTTACCAAAAATTAGCAATAAGTAATTCATTCATAATACAAACAATTCTTAAAAACCTATGAAACATCCAATTCCAAAAAAACATACCAAACAGGCATCTTAACCATTCCTTCATAGCAAATAAACATCCTAAACATGCATATGTAACAAAGTCATTATGTTTAAGAAGTACAACAACCAAAACATGTATATATATCGAAAATTAAATTTGTTTCACAGTGACAACAAGTAAAATGTAAGCCATAAGTTCTCAATCCAAGTACCTAAGGAAACATTCATCATCTACAAATACTTAATGAAATTCAAATTCCTATGCTCTGACATTCTCAAGAAGACATTGTGCATCACTAGATTCTCATGAAAATACTTCAAGGCTTTGACATATTATTCATCCTCCATAAGCAATCCATCCAACACATTTAGGACTTGCATGATGTCTTCACACTCTCGCACTATAGCTCTAGCTATAGCTACACCACTATCCCCAATAGAAGATGCTTAGCCCGCCATCTTTTTCTCATATAGTTCTGGCTTCTTCCTTAAATTCTCTATTACTAATTTAAACATATCCTCAAGCATTGATTTCCTCTTGTTCTTGCCCTTCTTCTTTATTAGAGATTTCCTTTTCGTTGAACTTAGACCAATAACTTCTTCCTCCAACATGTTTGATAATTTCTCTTCCACATCATTGATCCCAAGAGCTATATCACCATTAAATAAGGGAGTCTTTGTTGAAGGATATGCATGCATGCCTATTGCAGTGGTATCTTTAAACATGACAAAGAGTTTTTAGTATTCCTTACAGCCCCTTTTCTTGAACCTGTGAGCTATTTTGTGCACTTCAAACAAAAGAGCATATTCAATAAGAATCGATAAAGTGTACAGTGTATGTAAAAACAATCATATATTATATACTTTAAAAAGATTTTCCTAACATTTATCTTTTGTAGTCACTTCAACGGTAATAGAGTTGTATCCAATCTCGATTTCTCTAATTAGGTTCTTGAAAATTTTTATACATAGCCTTAGACCATTGTACTTACTCTTCAACTATGTGTTGAAATAATCCTTGCCAAAATTTCATTTTCAAACCAAACTTGATTTTTTTCCAACCACTTTTGGAAAATATTGTAGTCATTTTGTTACCTTTTTTAACTTTCTCAACTATAAGTTTAATCAAATACAACTTTATTTAATTATTGATAGAAGTTCATTTTATATTGATTTTCATGATATTTTTATATAAATTCATTCATATATTGATGTTAAATCGTTAAATTTATGTTTTGAAATGTTTATATTGCAATATATTCACTAATTGTAAAAATTGAAGAAAATATCAAAATTGGAGCTGAAATGGAGTAAAACTTGGGTTTAGATTAACCCACCATTTAACCCCTGCTAACCTACATTTAATTCAGCTTTCAGTGTCAAATGACATTAGTAAAACGTTGTCATTTAACTCCTTACCAAGCTCCATTTAAGTAGCAGTTAAAACATTTTCAACTGGATCTTCCTCCTTGTTAGTTACAACTTGCTCTATTAGCTTCCAACCTATATGAGACATATAAGAGAAGCCAAAGAACTCATTTTCACAACATCAGAGAGAAAATTAGTGGCAACAAATCATATTTTAGCTTAGGGTTTTCTTTTTCTTTCTCTAGGCTAGTTTTTCTTTTGTTCTTCTTTTTCAGCCCTTGTATTTGGTATTTTCAGGTTTTTTAAAAGAATTTAAAAGAGTTTATTCATGTGATAAGAAGCTGTCTATCAGTTTGAATCTTCATTTGGTGCTTTCTAAATACTTAATCATTTGGTGCTTTCTAAATATTTAATCTAAGTTATTAATTGATAACTTAAATTAAATTAACTCTAAAATGTATATTTATATTCATAATACTTATATTAAAAAGAATCTAGGGTTAAAATTTTGAAAATTTTAAATAATAAAAATAATTCTAAAATTTTGAATAATTAAAGTTAATTATTTATAAATTATAATTATTTAACAAGTTACGAAATATAATATTTAATGTTTCAATTCTTTTAATTCATGTTCAAAGTAAAATTTTTTACTATACATATAAATTATTAATTGAATTTATTTATTTATTAGTTATGCCTTAAATTAACTTGAAATAATTAATTTATTTATTAGTTATAAATAATTTTTTTTGATAATTCCAATTCTATTTTCATTATTCAAAATTTGGATAATTTTTATCTCAAGATTATTTTAAATATAAATATTATGAATATAAATTTATATTTTAGAAAGGAAAAATAAAATAAAATACATTTTATGATTTAACCAATTTATCAAATACTCTTATAAACTTTGAAAAAATTTCATACACTTCTTTGAACTTTGAAAAAAGTTTCATACCCCCCCTGAACTTTGAAAAAATTTCAAACAGCCCTTTGTCCCATGTTACTGCCACGTCACCCGTCATATCAGTACTGTCACGTCAGCACTACCACATCAGCATTCTGCACAGTCAGCCGCCACGTCAGTTGTCATGTCATTCACAGAATTTTTCAGGGGGTCTTTGATATTTTCTAAAGTACAGGGAGTGCTTGATAAATGACAAAAGTTTATGGGGCATTTTGATATTTACCATTAATATTTTTCTTGTAGTAATATAAATGGACATTACATTTCACATTAGTTAATAAAAAATAAAATTAATGAAGTTTCTTTGCTAAATTAGTAAAAATATAAGTTCAAATTCCTCATGTATCTCAATGGGGGGAACGATTAAAAATAATTGGTATTAACTTTTTAATCAATTTTTTGAAGGCAAAAAATATTATTTTAACCCTACATTAGTTAGTAAAAATAAATAAATCCATGTAATTTATATACTAAATTACTAAAATTACATGTCCAAATTCCTTATGTATAAAGTAATTAGTATTAACTTTTCAATCAAATTTTTAAAGACAAAAAGTATCATTTTAATTCTAGTATTTTTACCAATATGTAAGCATACTTTGCCTTCTAAATTCTCAGAAAAGATTTAATTTACTCCTTAACGATTTACAGAATACCATTTTATCCCTTAATGTTTGAAAAATTATTTAATTTACCTAATCACATTTATAAGATGGTACAAATTATCCCTTAAACACTATTTTATTGAAATTTTATTTGTCAATGCTAATGCAGCATGCTAACGTGGCATGTAGGACCCACACTTGTTGATGATATATACCACATCATCATTAAAGGTGAGACCCATGCCATGTCAGCCTATTATGTCAGTGTTGACCAATAAAAAGTCAATATAATAGTATTCAGAGGGTAATTTGTTCCATTTATAAGTGTGAGGGGTCAAATTAAACCATGTTTTAAACTTTAAGGGGTAAAGTGATACCTATAAAACGTTAAGGGATAAATTAATCATTTTTTAAAACGTTAGGGAGGTAAAGTGTACCTTTTGTCCTTTTTTAAAAGTTAATTCAGTTTTTCTTTTTCTTTTTCTTTTTTATTTTTACTTATTTCATAAAATTGTATATATTTTTCTGATTCTTATAATATTTTTTAAAATTTTTATGATATATTTACGTATTTTTAATATATATATTTATGTTTTAAAAAATAGAAATAGAAAAAAATCAGAAAGCAACCTTTAACTTTAATATGATGGATTGATTAAAATTTCTTTTCATTTCTTGCAATGATTAAGTTTATGATTTCATTAATGTAGTTTCATCTTCGGTTGCCTACTTACATTGAACTTTAAAAACAAAATGTAGACAATAGATGAAGAGAAGTGGTAATCAAGGAATTGTAGGGCGTGGTCGTGGAGGGAGTAACTTTTGATTTATCTCTGGTTATCTTCGATTGAAAATTAAAAAAACAAAGAAATAAAGATCAGGAATTTATATAATGCTTATTCATTATTGATAATGTGTAGAGGGAATGAAGGATGAATGTGGTAGGCAAGGGGTATAAACCGTTGCCACTATGTCTCAACCCTTTAGTAGAGCTATTGATGTTATTGTGGTTCAATATCAAGATGGGCCATTTTGGAATGCCCTGTGGTATGTTCGTAAATTTTAGGGTGTGCGGCTGAGAAGATTGTCCTTATAAATGGGAATGGCATTGAAGCAAATTTTCATATGTATTATGAGGCTTATGTCATAAGGGAGGTGGAATCTGGTGATGTGAGTAAGACAAATGGGATTTAAAGGATTCTGAGAGCGTGGAAATGACACTTGGCGATAGCAGCATTGGTCATAGTACGAGTATTGTTGAGAACATAGTTCAGATCGGTCAAATTCAACATAGTATTTCTGATTTTGTTCTAGCTCAATTGTGAGAAGAATGTGAATCATCAAAGTGTATCACGATTTAAGAGGATGGAATTTGATAGGGATTTTATGTATCATAAGTTCCAAGATGAGGGATCTTCCATGGTGGGATGTATTGAGATGTTCGAAACTGGGTCTAGTAGATATGAAAATTTACATGGCGATCATGTTTCGGAGCCATAAGATTCAGATTCAGAGGTGATATTTTTTAGTGTGGATGGTCATATGATGACAGCCTATGTTTCAGAATCTAATCAGAACATTGAATGTGGGCAATTAAGCACATCGACATTTTGTATGGTATCTGAAAATGATTGTAGTATAAAACATGATGATTATGCTTATGCACTTCAACTAGAAGTTTTTGAAGGCAATGGGGATCATGCTTGTCTAATTCAAGAAACTATGGATGTTTTAGAATTGAAGAGGGTGTGCAACACTCCGTATTTTACATCTCATCATTAATGTCATAAGAAAATGACATATCACACAAAGTTGTAAATAGAATCTATTAATGTCAAAAGTCTGTATGTATATTAAGGTACAACTTAAAATATAATACATAATAGTATACAAAAAGATAAAGACTAAATAATTATACACAACATTCTATGATGTTGTCCTCAACTAAGTTTGACGATATCAATTTCGAACACTGAAATTATTTTTACTCACTCTATCACTTGAAAAATTATGGTAAGGGATGAGTTGCTTATTTAGTAAGGGTCACTAAACCGTACATATATATATATATATATCAATAACTTAATATACTATAAATAAATAAATAATAAAATATCGAATATACTGAAAATGTAAACATTTACAATATTTTGATTATTCTCAATATTGCTATCATTTTTATTTATTTCTCATTTTAGGCCCTACTAAACTTAGTAGGTCTATATTCAATAGTATATCAGCTCGTCTCATCATTAATATCTCATCACCGTATGAAAATAAAATCACAAATATAAATATTGGCATAAGATATTCTTCTCACTTAATCACATCTAGGACTTCGATACTTAACCATCAATGTATGGTATCTCTAGGACTCAGGATGATCTTGGTGCCATTTTGATTCCTAGTCATCGGTAAAGAAAATCTTTGAGACTTAGGATGCCATGATACCTAATCCTAGGCAAGCTTCGAATCCACTAGAGTTCTTTAACTTAATCTATCATAACTTAGTCTCAATATGCTTTATCAATGGAATCCATCAATTCTAAATTATTTCACATTTATCAATTTATCACACATTATCAATCATAAATTGCCATTACATTTTCTATTACCAATTCATTATTTAATTTGTTTCTAAAGACTCTTATAGTTTAAAAAATACAAATATTTGATTATCGATTGTCTATCAGATACAAGTAGCACATTAAATTTGCAAAGAACAAATCAATAAGCACAATTTTACATGCCAAACACAATATAAGGGTATAATCTCCGGTTAACTTTACCTGACTTAACTATTTTAATGGCTCTAATCTACTATGTAACTTGACCTTTGAACCTAGGCAATTATCCATGCCATGAGTCAGAAAGGCTTTACCTCGAAATCAAAGCAAATAAACATTACATACTTAAAGCTTCACCTGGCCAAGATTCCTTAAACAAGAAAATACTTATATTTCACGTTTGGACCATTGAAAGCAAAATAAAGATTGAGTGTTGTGTTTGCAGATTATATAAAGGATGAAAGAATTTAGGGAAAGGAAATATGTCCATTAGGTGGCTTATTTTTGTGCAAAACGTGGCCTTACATTGCTTTTTTTAAGGACAATTGGCCATGTATTGCTTCCTTGCAGGATAAGTGTCCTTCATAGTGTTACAGGGTGTGCACATATGCATCCTCTCACAAGAGGAATCCCCTCATTTAAGAGAGGAGAAGTTCTCCAAAGCTTCTTGGAATTAACAAAGTTGGTTGAACATATGGGAAACAATAATTTTGAAGAAATTAGTTCTCCACAGGAAGGGCAGAATTCAAATGGGGAGCATTGTAATAACCCCCTAGTCGTTAGTCAAACTGCAGATGGGGATCTTGTTAAATTAAGAAATGATGGTTTTTCTCCACCATGTAATCCAAAGTCTAGTGGACCTGACAGGTCTCATGATTTACAAGTTAAAACAACAGAGAAGACCACTATAAGAATGGACAATACTAATTCTGACATTGCACCTGCCTGTTCTATTAATATCACAAATGATCAAGAACAGAAGGTTGAAGAGCTTTGTCCATCCCTACCAAATAAGGTTGTAGATAGTTGTCCTAAAGACAATAACAACAAGAACGAGATTATGAAACCTCAGAGAGCAGTTTATGGTGAAGAGATCAGAGCTTGTTGAAGTATAAGTAAACACCTCTTATAAGTTTCCTGTTGAAATTGTGGTGTTGTCCTTGTTGTATACATATATTTTACTTTATTTCCTTCCTTCTAATTATATAGGGCTTGAAATATCACTATGTGGGAAAGAACTTCATGCTAGCATAAAAAATTTGAAGAGAATTTAATTGTTAGATTTGAAGAGAAGTACCTTGTCATGGGAAAAGGTTGGTCCCATTATTCTTGGAATTGCAGCACTTGGGTTAGATTTACCTACTGAACCCAAAGATCCAAAGATAAAATTCCTGTGGAAAAGCTTGGTGCACCTGAGCAAAGGGATTGTGTTACCGTATTTGCTTTAACACCCTCAAGCCGTATGTCAGGCTCTAGCTTATTCCATTTATAAGAGTCAAAACACTTGAACATAGCAACAGTAACTCATTAAGTGAAGAGTCATTTATTTATGCGGAATTAGGTTCACAAAACTCAAATATTAAATCAACATCACCCTCATATAATGCTATTATCCCAACTTCTTAGGCTTTTTTTTCCCTAATTACTCCTTTTTCTTGGTTGTTATAAACATAATTTATGATGCCTATGACTGTCCTTACCTTTTTTTTTCATCTCTTGTTTATATGTATATTATTTTGCTTGTATGCATCAGTGGAATGACATAATTATGAAGGACCTTATTGAGGATAAAATGCAGTTAAATACTTTAGTCTTAAACTACAAGCAAGACTATCATGAATACTGCAATATGTTTTAAAGCTGCACTTGCAACCTGCTTTTTAAAATTGAATTGCTTGATGAATGGAACTTTAGGTTTTTGCTGACACTTTAGAGAGCAATCTCCTTTTTTTATATTCTTTCCTATTTGTATATTATGTTATTAAAATTTCAACTTTGGTGATTCTTTTATTTACTGTCAAGTTCAATGGTCATTGACATATACATTATTCCAAAAGCAAGCAGCATGCATATACTTTATCTCTACTTTTATGCATAAATAGTTTCGCATATTTGCTCCTTTATGGTAATACTTGTGCACATTTGTTCTTATAAATCTGGATGTACATTGTTTCAACTTGGAACTTACTGGTGATAGTAGTATTTGAGCTTAAAGTTTTTCCTATGACAATGGTAAAGTTATTGTTAATAAGAGTGAGTAGGGAGAAAATTCTAGTAACTATAAGTGAAGTTTCAACTTTATTAACTAAGTCTTTGGAGTTTTCTTTAGTCTTTTCATTAGGACCACTTCCTAAAGATGTGAAGCACACCCTTTTTCATAAAATAGAAAACTTAGTATAAATCACTCATTTATCTGAATATACAAAAATCCATAATACCTAACTCATTTTATTAAGTCCATATAACTTATACCACCGTAACAGATCTATCACTTGGAGTATCTACTCCTTGATTTATATTTATAAATCTCATCATAAGGAATTGATTTACAGTTCTTGATTGGATTAATGTGGCTTAAAATCCACTTCTGCAGAATAGTATGTCACCCCTAGAATTTTTATCTGAACTAATTACTTTATCATGAAAACAAGATTATAGATATCTCTATGTTAGTGCCACCCGTATGGATTTAACATTACATAGACAAAAAGGAATTTCGACTACAACTCGAATTTCTCTACTTGATACGGAGTATACACAGTACCAAAATAATCTTATTGATACTCTTTTGACCTTTCTCAACAATGGGAGTATTATAATGACCATCGCTCTAGATTTTAATATTAAATTCGATGATCCCACTTTGCTTATCAGATTAAAGGTTCATATTTAAATAGTTGGAACTTAACAAGATTCTACTGTTATCATGGCTGAATTACGTCGTAAGATCATTTATAGAGTATAAAACCATGCTTTAAATCTTAACTTTCCTAACTCTACTTGAAATTACTTGTATATGGTATCAGACAGATCTCATAATGAGACCACTATCCTCCAAATTCCATGATAGTTTCCACTTGGACAACTAGCTGAATTAATACTTATGGAATGGATCACAAATTATGAAAAGAAGTTTCATACTTCTCATCGTCATTTAATTCATACTACCTCTCCTCCAATCATATAGCCCTTGAAAGGGTACTACTAAATTTACTTTTAATAGACCTGGAGAAGAGCATCCAAATTTAAATAGATCTTTTAGGTCAATTTTAATAATTGTTCCAACCTTTTCTCATAAAGAAGGTATCGATGGACCTTCTATCTATTCTGTCTTCCTAGATAGAAATGAAATGTGTGCCAGTCATATCAATGCAAATTTCATTTAGAGTGTAGACCCTTCTATATGCAATTCAGATTGCAAGTGCTAGATGAATGACTTTTTCGATAGTGAGTCAGATGATGATGAAATCTATATTCTTCAAATAAATTCAAAGAAAAAGATAAAGTGCCGACCTTAGAGGAAGATCTGACCTAAATGGGATGATGATGATCCTGATTCAAGACCTTGGGTTGGTCTTAAGAATCCTCAACCCAAACTAAAGGACCTCTATACATTATTAAAACAGTTGGAAAGGAGCACTAGATTCAATCATGATGTTCCTTATCAACGATCCCAACAATTCTTATAATGGTCTCAGAACAATTATCTTGTATGATGATAAGATCTTATGAAGAAGATTTTCCATCTTTAGAGGCACGGACCAACAGGACGACATGAGTCTCTATGAAAACCTATTACAGATCTATAGGAGTTACCTCTTAAGGACATCTTGTTCCTGTTTTTTCTAGTAGAAAAGGTGCTGAACTAGCAAACTAAAAATGTAGTCACCCAAAATCACGTTCTTCGACAAATTGATTCCAAGCTTGATGGTTTATCTTAGCAAACACAAGATTTAAATTCAAAAGTTAATGTTGTATCTTGTCAAGTTCAACAGCTACATCAAAGGTTGCTTAACCAAACTACTCAACTTGATTCTGATATGAGGAGGTATGCTGACCAACAATTTTATAAGTCTATTTTTTCCAAAAAAAGAGAGAGAATCACAAAAGATAAAAAAAAGAGCTAAAGAGAATTGAGTCAGATATTGCTAAAGAGCAATTCAGAGCTATATACGAGCCTTACCCTTTGACATTTCTAGTTATATAACCCATTTATGATACCTCAAACATATCCTGTAGCTACTGATTATAAAAAAGTCTTCAAAATTTCTTACCTATTGTTCAGAAATACTACCATTCCAAAATCCACAAAACCTTCCAAATCAGATCCAAAGACAAAGGATATCTCCTCAACCTTATATGCTAGCTTTACACAAAAATCTTTGTAAATCAAAACGCCACCAACCTTCCTCACAATAACTCAAGTGCAAAGTTGTGGACAATCAAATAATAAATTACCTTACCTAACCTAACCTACTATGAAGTA